>JAVTVY010003534.1:0-36536 GCA_036873755.1 Hanleya hanleyi
GCATTAAGGGCTGTTCCAGATAAACATATGTACCCCCACCCCGGAAGGCACTTCTGTTAGCACCCACCCACCATCATATTTGATTTTTCAGTTTTTGTAACCACCCACAACAGCAGAAAAAGGATTCATAGACCCACCAATAACCTATAATTTTTCTCGAAGCTGGAGACCACCCACCCACATTTTTTATGAGAAACCCGGAGACCACACACCCACAATTTTTTTTATGAAAATTAAAACCTGAGACAACCCACCCACATGTTTTAAATGATCCCCAAGGTTTCCCGACTTTCGGACGTCGGCTTCAGCCATCTCCGCGGTTATGTGACGAAGGGAGATAACTCGTGGCGACACTGTCGCCACTCTCGTTAGTTTCGTTTTCTCCGGTGAGACGGGCACGTATCGTTACCTGCTTTCAGTGGACAGAGATTGCCGAAAAATCTCCGTTCATAGAGAATTCACTGCCACTTGACAAAGATCTTCGTAACGTGGTATTTCATTGGATGAAATATCTTTGACATGGACGCCTGTCCAATGAAAAAGCACGGTATTCAAGATCACCTTTGTGCGGAGTCACAGTGCGCCAGTTAACAACAACAACGACCACAAACGTTGGTTGCGAACTCAGGACAAGATTCGAGGATTAAAATAAGCTTATCTAGATACATAAATAATGAATACTATATGCCTCAAAAGGATTTGAGGGCCCACAGACAGAAGCATTTTACAAGTAATGAATCCAACCGCCCAGAGAAGTGGTTTATTTCAAGATACACCCACCTAGACCAGCAAAATTTTTACAACAACAACGACCCACATATTTTTTTTTTCTTTGCCGTCCGGGGGGGGGGTACATATGTTTATCTGGAACAGCCCTTAACATAAGGGGACTAGTGCTTGTGTTAACAAAGTAAACAGAATCAGTGCTCCAATACTGATAATAATAATCTGATCCTATTTGAACGGTGGTATGGTTATCCCAATAACAAGTTTAGTGTCCAGTGACTTTGAAGAGCTTGGCTTCCAGATGTCTGGAGAAGCATTCTGGCCAATTTTCAATGAGTAAAATCACAAATTATCACTTCGTTAACGCTCATTTGTTCTTTGTTCATGTGAAGATCCCCAAAATTTGCTTGAAACTTGAGAGATGAAATGGCACATACATGTATCATTGCATTTTGACAGCATAGGTATACTACTGTTAACTACCTTTAGACTGAAAAACTGGAACGATTTTTGAAGTGGAACTTCTACCTTCCTGCTATATGGCACATCTCACCTGGGACATTTTTGTATATAATTTAAGTAAAATGGTTCTGATGCATTTTGACAAAATATTTAGACTTTGAAGATAATATGGAATGACTCCTCAAATGGAACTGAATTGTCCATGTCATCTGTGTCTCTGTCTGTCTGTTCATCTTTTTGGTCATACCACATATGCAGATAGTGATGGATCAGAAAACCTTATCAAAATGACTTCACCTGTTTTATTAAGGTTAAATTTAACATTAGCAGTAATTTTTAAAGAAGTTAAGACAGGCTCTCCAAATTTACATGTGCAATTGGTGACCGACTAGAAGCCTATCCCAGTTGACTAAACCTATTTTTTCAAGGTTATACTTTATATTATGATATAACATGAAATATAGCTTGGCTTTCTAAATTAATACCACATTTGCAACTGATGATGGATCCAGAGTGCATGAATGTCTGACTTTAAAAACTGTGTGTTAAGTCACATACTTTTAACTATCAACAAACACTTAAAATCTAACATTCTTATCATCAACATTGCAGTTGTTCGTGTGTGTTGCAACAGCCTCATGCTTCAACAGTAAATTAAACCATGACATATCGGCTGAACTGGTGAAACATCCACTATTTCCAAGCTCTGACATACCACGTCACTGTCAGAATATGGGTACCATGACACAGTGATAGATTACACAGCCAGTGAAGGTTCCCGATTTGTGTTGAATGCCGTTGTTGCCTAGGTACTATTAGCAGCATTGCTTCGATGCATTTTGCTGAGAAGAACAGGACTTTCATAATGTGATGTTTAGCACTGTAATATCACTTGTCTTTATTGCACCATGTAAGCAACCTGTCTGTGTCTTGTGCGCTGTCCTCAGTGTTTTATAGGGTGGATGGAGGGTGTCTGGTTCCATGCTGCTTCAAAGATTTCTTCTTTGAAGTAGCAGGAACACAACTGGGCTGGGTGGTGCGTAGTTGGTTCGTCGTGATATGCTGAAATATTGTTGAAAGCGACGTTAAATTCTATTCACTCACTCACTGTAAGCAACCTGTCTGTGTCTTGTGTGCTATTCTCAGAGTTTTATAGGGTGGATGGAGGTTATCTGTTTCCATGCTGCTTCAAAGATGTCATCTTTGAAGTAACAGGAATGCAACTTCACTTGGCTGGGTGGTGCTTAGTTGGTTCGTCGTGATACAGCTGAAATATGGTTGAAAGCGACGTTAAATTCTATCCACTCACTATTAGCAGCATTTTACAACAACAGTTTGCTGACTTCCAGTTGTCTGCCAGTTTTATTTGCCGGCATTGTTTCAGGTAGAATGCAACAGCTGATTTCATACAATCAGGAGTGAAAAAAAAGGTTGAAATCTTAATGTTCCAATTTTCGTAGAGATATAAAAGGGGTAATTTGAAATTTTTATTTTTATTGTGATATTCAATTTTTCAATGTTGGCGGGTCTGTGAAACACAAAATTAAGTTTTGTACTGCCTTACACTGGGTTTCGCCCATTAGTAAAGAAATCCCTTCTCAGAGGCACTACTACCAGGGATGATTTCCGATTGCTCATCCTCCATGGGTATATGCCCCACCCTCTGTCCCATTCTTAAAAAAATTGCCACACCTAATGGAGGGTGTGCCCATTTTAGGGAGATCTAAACCCTGTGAGTACCAATTTATGTGTTACACATGTATTTGGGGAAATGCTCTTCTCCCGTGTTTCACACGAGCTTTCATTAAAACCGAGTTTGGTGTCCCAGTCTTTACTAATGCACATTATTATGTAGCATTACATGTGTATGATTGGAAGCATTTGTCATTATATTCTTTTATTTGCATACAAATGCAGGGCTCATTTTTCGATGGGAATCCGATTCCTGTAATATTCCCGTAGCTAAAATCACAGGAATACCAATGAATTCCCATAATAGTAATTTTTTAAATGATGAAATTTCATTTTATTCATGAGAAAAAAAGACTAACTACATCGCTAAAGCGAACTTACGTCGGCTTAGGCTGAAGTGAAGCATCCATTTGAAGAATAGTAAATCAAAATTCCAAACGCTCGCACATAAGGCAGTCGAACCAGCATAGTGCAGTGTAGTGTATGAGGGAAGGGAGATAATCCGTCCCATAACTCGGGTTGAAATAGTTCAAAATTTCTACCTGTCCCAGGCAACAGGTAAATTTTTTTTCTACCGGTCTCCTACCAGATCAACCTGTGCAATAATACCAATGCTCGAGTGAAGCGAAAATTTACAGTTTGTAGTTCATTCAAGCGGGGGAAATCTGAGAATAACAATGATGAGGGCTTTCAACACGAAACTACCAGAGCTTGTAGAGTCGTACTTTTTGAATAGTGGATTAGGGTGGCGTATACACGTCATGTGGTCGTCGGTGCAAAAACAAATGAAAACTATACCATTCATGAAATTTTACTTTTGAGTCAAACTGGGCTGAGGCTATTCCGCAAAAATATGTGAAGGGTGGGTATGAATTTTGCACCTGTTACCGTCTACCTGTCACCTGGAAAATCTGTCTGTCCGTGACAGGTAGACACCCGACTATATCGACGCCTGATAACTACATTGTATTCTGCCGATCATCAGCCGAAAGGAAGTCTGTCAAGTTTAATACACTTATCCCAAATTACTGACAGGATAAAACGTTAGTCCGAACTACTTAAAGATTATTTCAGCCACTGGTCGTTCACCATGTGTTGAAATAAAGTTAATCATGGTACAATCTAACAATTAGAACACAAAAGTCTTTCTTCCGGATCCACATCTTGATTTCGTAATTTATTTTATTTTTCAACTTCCGTAGTTATGACAACGACTTCAAGTTGAAAGTAACATTGCTCAGTCTTGAAACCAAGTTGGGACGGATGGATAGAGACACAGACAGACAACGGGCAAACCATGATATCCTGCTCCATTGATAGTGTGGGAGGCATAAATAGTATTTAAAACAAAATTTCTTGAAGAATATTGGCAAGCCATTCCAATGTACAGCACAATAATTTGATGGACCAGAATTGAGTGATCTTGACCTTTAATGTGGGTTTGAATGATTTACCTATGTTGATGCTATATTATTTAATAAACAAATAAGTTGTTATAACTTAACTGTGTACCATAAACCCTCTTTCAATTCCATTCAATCAGCCCCAATTTTGTAGAAAAAATTCAATCAGTCACTCTCATAAATTTGATCATCTCTTTAAACCATTGAAATAACAAAAAAGTGATGGATCGTCTGCACGATTCAATCTCATTTTGTCAACATCACGTTCTAATAAATAGGAGACCACACCCACTCCCCCCACCTTCCCTCCAGGGTGAGAAATTGCAGTTCCTGTGATTGAATTATTAGGGGATTTTCCATATACACACTTAATTTACACGGCAAAACCAGCTCTAGTGTTTAGAATGTATTGAGATATTTTTATCTTCAAATTTAAAATATGATGACTTTGTGTACATAACTAAAAAAAAAAAAAATAGTAAATTGCTAATAATTATTAAATCTGAAACATTCAAACTTTCCCTTTAAATTGTAAGAAGTAGAAATTTAAATTGAAAACTTTGGTTTGAAGGTTTCCAATTTTCATGTTTCAAATCTGGAATGGTTTGAAATTTAATTGCACATTTAGTGTGAGGCTTTCTAACACTTTCTATTTTCATGGTCTCGGGGAGGAAATACAATTCATTGAGTAAACAAGGGACAAATATATATAGGCATATAGTTCATGTAAGACGAAGTGACGTGAGTTTACAGGATTTGCAATAATCGCAAATGGGGAAGTGGTCGGCCATTGTTCCATATGCTAACATGTGAAGTCACGTTGAAAAGCGGTATCTCCTCTTACATGAACTATATACCCAAATATATGCATAATGAGCTGGCTCCTCTTCCTTATTGAGTAAGTGGGTAAGAGTAAGGGTTGTAGACATTTCAGGCCTCATTGAGTCATCTCCCTGGTCCACTGTATAACAATAGTCTGACCTCATAAAGGCCAATGTTTGTCCACCCCCAGGGACATGACAAGATGGGGAAGAGGTGGTGACTCCATTATGAGCTTTGATCCCAGAGCTATATGGGCGGTGATGACCATGCCAGGGAATAACTCCACTCAATTCACACATGGTCAATTAAGACATCTGATCATCTGTTCCTATAGTACGATTACATCATGCAACAATGGCAATAACTTCACAGCTCAGTTGGTTTATGTTGGTTAAATGCTCTAATTGTGGCTGTCATTGAATTAGGTGTCAGCTCTCATAAGCTCCCTGAAGCAGTGGGCATGCAGCCATTGTTCAGTGGTAAGGAGAGACCACTCATGTTATTAAGCAAGGCCTCAATTAGTGCTGTTGTTTGTGGAAACTTCTCTTTGTTGTTTGTCTGGGGCGGTTGTTGGTGCTATCCCCAGTATTGTGAAAGGCTAGACCCTTCTGTGAGCCCTTCATTACAGGCCGAGTCTGGAGCGTTAACCCTTCATTACAGCTCTGTTTGGAGAGTTAACCCCTCATTTGGCTGATTACACCGTAATTACAGCTTGTGTCCCCCTGCTTGACCAAGAGAGCCTTAGACAGGCACTTAACTGTCAGTGTACCAGACTGATTTACATGTTAAACTGATGTGTCGCTGTTCCTCATTTCCTCTCTGTTCTCTACAATCTAGTCTGTCTCGTCAACTCTAAAAATCCTCGTCCTAAATTGTTGTTTTCAGCCCCAATACCCCTGTTCAGAATTTGAATATTGGTGACTGTGATAAAACGCTGATTTGCCTGTCCTTGGCTCATCTGACCATTTGATGTTTGAATGCCACCATTTATTGCTAACTCAATTGAGGTGGCCTGTCGTTACCCCATTTCGAGACGAGAGCTGATAGCAGATTATGCCTGTCAGAAGTCATCTAGCGAGGAATCCCATCCATGACAATATAACTCCTGTCAGTTTGTGGAGAATTTGTCTCCCATCCTAATACAATAATCACAGGCTGGGCTGAACGATGCCACAATTGGCGCCCGATTGTTGGCCTCTCCGCGGGCCTTACAAACTTGTGTAATAGCTCATGAAATGGGATCTAAATTCAGCCACTTCATTTAAATCGCATTTTGACTCTATAACTAAAAGCTGCTGCTCTGTGAAGGTCGATGAGGATTGAGTGATTATAGAGAAGAATCGTTCCAGAAAGGTCTGTCTGAGAGTCACTGTACCGTACCTCATATCACTTCTGTCTGAGACTCACTAGTTCTACCTCATATCACTTCTCTCATCCCTGTCCTAACATGTAGTTCTTGGTCTGTAAACTGTTCTTGTCGTTTCATGCATATGCTGTACATACATGGTTTCAGCAAATAGTAAACAATGTTCTGTCAGAGAACTACTTAACATGGTTATGGTCGCTTGATTTCAGGATTTCACATTGTTCTGTACCTGAACCCTTCTAAAAATCATATGTGAATGACAAAGTGAACCCTCAGTTCAATATTCAGAAAATCCCACTTGTGTATCTGTCTGTATCTATTAAATCATGGGCACTGTCCAGCATTGTCCAGTGGCCAATAGTTTGGATATTGTGCTGCCATGATTAATTTGTTAAGAATGTTTGCTTTTATACAAGGAATACCTTTTTACGAAGAAGGATCTCTGTGCAGTATGCAACATTATTCTTTCTCTTGTCCTATTCCCATGTGAAAGATGAAGCTACATATCCCACACCCACTCACATCTGTGGCATTCAATTACCCTGTCCATACATGTATGTGAATGATGAATTAATCCACCTTTGTCTATGTGAAAGATGTGCCAATATAATAGTGACTAAATAGTGAATAATAATGTGACCTATTTGCCCCAATTGTGATTTACCTATGTGATACATTTTAATGTAAATGTTACTGTAGATATTGAGTAAAATCAGTACACTTGGAGTGAAGGGTACACAAGATATTCTCTGAATACAGTACACTTGGAATTGAAGGTTGCGAGAAGATCTTTTAAATTGTTTGAGAGAACATTTGACTATGGTTGTTAAATGAATTTTATTGAAAATGGATCAACTTTAATATGTCCGATCATTTTATACATTTTATTTTTCATCGTTAAGAGTTTGGATAGATTTTTAGCATCTTTGGATAGAGTTATTGTCCATTGTCATAAACTTGAAAATGTTGTGCTCTCGCATTATGTAAATGATGTGATCACTTGCCTACTCATAGTAGTAGTAAAACATAGCTACTTGCCCTCTCCTTAATTAAAATATATTGTGACTTAGGCTTGGAACACACGACCCAGTTTTCCTTGACAAGCGAGACCAAATTTATGGAAAACTGTTACGGCCATAATCCTGCTTTGGAACAGTCGTCATCTATAATACAAGCTAATGGCCACTACGGACCTCCATAAATTTAGTCTCACTTGTTAAGGAAAACTTGGTCGTGTGTACCAGGCCTTAACATTCTTTGCATGTGAAATAAAGTAGCTTACAATCTCCTTAGAAAAAAGAGTCAATACCCTTCTCCTTACATAAATTATGAAGTGGCTTACCCTCTTTTATATAAAATGTGATGTGGCTTGCCCTCTCATGTGAAATATAGTTGCTACCCTCTCCTAATGTAAAATATGAAATCATTTACTCAGCCCTCACAATTAGAAAAATTCTCCACGGCAAAAAAATTGCTGAGGAGAAATCAATTGGCCACGGCAAAAAAGGGCTTCACCACGGCATTTTTTTTGCAGTAGATCTAGTTTTGACTACGATAATTAAATGACTTGCCTGGAATTCACAGATTTTCCACTACAATTGGATGCATTCATTTTTGTCATATCAGAAGTTCATAAAATACAGATGAACTTCTGATCATATGTACTGACCATTGAGCAAAAATTCAAGTTTTTTGTTTGGGGTAACATAACCTTGCTACAAACAATGCGTTGGTAGGTCAATTTTTAGTTTTATTATTTTAATTTTAGTTCTCAATTGAACTTTTTCATGATCACATACCTGGTCACATTATTGCTTCATGGGAGTAGAGACATGAGATGTGCGAAACAGAGAAACTATTACCATTTGTGTGGATTTGAGTTTTCCTGGTTAACAGATATAACTTCAATATAAGATAGTTTCAGGAATACCCTATATTTCTTACATGAATTAAAAAAAAAGGCAAAATAAAAAAAACCCCTAAAGTTACAGGTGGGGGCCGGTAGGGTTAATCAAACAAACAATATTTTAAGTTTTGCCTTGGCTTCTTTGCAAACAAGAATGAATAAAAACTCTGATTTTCCTAACTCCTTCTGGTAAAGGTTTTGTATTCCGCCTCCAGAATGTTCAGCACATCCAATGACAGCTTAATATTGCCGCTTGTTGGTGTGCCGCGAACTTGCCCATATAGTCGGCCGGAGGCATTCCAGTTTTTTATTACCTCAGGTTCCAGCTATCCATTTATCCGATACGGCGATAGTGACAAAGCCACGTGGTCGTAACGTGTTGGCCGATCTTGCATGCCTCAAAAAGTAAAGAAAATTCCAAGCACAGTTTCCACCATTGTCCGCCAGTTCAGGCTTTATGCACGACAACCTCAAATGTCACCATTTCGTCAGCATCGTCATGCTCTCGTACGATGGCAAAGCAAAACAAATTGTCACTGTCAAAACTTTTAAAACCGCTGTGCAGGAGAATGGTACGGTAATTGTAGGGGCTTACGTGGAGTACGGTAGCCCCAAATGTCGAGCAAATTATATTCCGGGTAATGTATGAAAACATGGAGTATATAAGATATTTAGTGCCAGCTGTAATTAATTAATTTAAGATTACTACTCAGTTCACTATTTCAGGTTGCCGTGCCATTCATAATACATTAATACATAATCCTAACTGTACGTGAATTCCCCTTCATCGTAACCCTCACCATTCCCTAGAGCACTCTCCTCATATGCGGTCGCCTGTGCTATTGCGACAATGAAGTAACGCCATTGGAGAAATGCCCTGCATACTGGAGAGTGACAGACATCCAATTGAAGATCTGTGCTTTCAAGATCGGGAATGATCGGCTGTCTGTCAGTTCTTGGAAAAGTGCATTTTGCCGACCGATGTCTCCAAATTATGCAATCAAACAACCACAGCACCAGTAGCTGTCTCGTTTATTAAAACCAAATTTATTAGCAAGAAAAGCCAGTTCAAGGAGACGTATTTTACCATCGACCGTATGTTGTTTACTGACAACAACAACAACATCACTTTACGACCCACGGCAAAAAAACTGCCGACGCGAAGTGATTTTACCTCAGCATTTACCACGGCAATTGCCGTTTGCCGTGGCTAATTGCGAGGGCTGTTTACTCATGTAAAATATAAAGTCACTTTATATACCCTCTTATGTAAATATAAAGTTGTTTACATTCTTATTTAAAATATAAAGTGACTTGCTCTCATGTAAAATATAAAGTGGCTGGCCCTCTCATGTAAGATATAAAGTCACCCTCTTTACACCTGTAAAACATAATGTTGCTTAGTTGCTTACCTTGTAAACCTTGTCTCTTGTAAACATAGTAGGTTACCCTCTACTTACGTAAAATATAAAGACACATACCGTACCCTCTCATGTGAGCTATAAAGTCTCTACAAACCCTCTGATGAAAAATATAAAATCAGTTATTTTCTCCTGCTAATTTTGTTGGTGACTTTTTGACGTGTACTGATAAAATAACGTCAGATTATACCAAATGCATACTGATCGGGGATATGAACTTGAACTGGCTCAATAACGACTCAAATGCGCTACGTGATGTATGTGATATTTTAGATCTTCATAATTTAATAAAAGAGCCGACATGTTTCAAAAACCCCGACGGAACATTAATTGATGTCATACTAACCCCAAATAGACATTCAGTGAAAATGTCATGCTCGTTAGAGACTGGACTGAGTGATCATCATCATATGGTTTTATGTGTTTTAAAAACCAAGGGCTAAGAAAATTCACTACCGAAGTTATAAAGATTTTAATGAAAGTGCTTTTAGACATGATCTATCAACTGTACCTTTTCACGTAGGAGAAATTTTTACTGATATAGACGACCATTATTGGTTTTTTACCCCTCGGCCAACTTTGGCCTAGGGGTATTGTCGTCATCATGTACGGCTGTCCGTCCGTCCGTTACCGCGATATCTACAGAACCGTTTCATGCATGGCAACCAAACTTGTTACATCTATTTATCTTCACGTAAATCAGAAGCCTATCGAAAATGAGTCATCTCGGACAATATTTTGCAGAGTTATGCCCCTTTTTACAAATAAAAATCCATTTATGATTTGTTATTGTGATAATTTCAGAACCGTTCCATATACAACATCCTAACGTGATACAGTTGTTTCTCTTGACCTGAACTAGATGCCTATCGAAAATGAGTCGTGTCAGAAAGTATTTTGCAGAGTTATGCCCCTTGTCTAATAAAATCCACTAATTCCTATGTTAAGTTTGCATATAATTTCTATATCATGTTTGTATACTATCACATTTATTTATTGATTGGATGACTGATTTATTCTCTTACACAATGCGAAGAATGCCTGCAAATCTGTTTTGAAAATGACACTAGATGCCTATCGAAAATGAGTCGTGTCAGAAAGTATTTTGCAGAGTTATGCCCCTTGTCTAACAAAATCCACTAATTCCTATGTTAAGTTTGCATATTATTTCTATATCATGTTAGTATACTATCACATTTATTTATTGATTGGAATTTGGATGACTGATTTATTGATTTATTCTCTTAGACAATGCGAAGAATGCTTGCAAATCTGTTTTATCAGTAATTATAATAAACAAAATTTATTCACAACATGATTTGTAGTTTTACTTTTTTGTTTTGCTAACAACCTAACCTAACAACACTTTTTAGTTGCCACACGTCATTTTATATTCCCACCGCTTAAATGTTTCCCCAAATTTGGCTCTCTTCTAATGATTTCCATTTCAGCAATTTTAGTTGTGTTTACCAAGATATGACAAACGTATATCTATAGTGTATGTATTTATTCCAGAAACAAATTAATTTAAGGGGAGGAAAACTTTTTTTTTTTTTCAAAGAAAGTACACTTACAATACCGGGGTAAATATTTCTTCCCACAAGCCAATCAATTGGTAGAGACACCCTTACATTATAATAGCTGGGGTTCAGAGCCGAGGGGTTTCGATAGCGCAGCTTCATGTTAGCAGTTTATTAAGTGAAGTCTGTGATCGTCACGCTCCAATCAAATCAAAACACATTCGTCCCGAAAAACCTCCCATCATCAATAAGGAATACAAAAAGGTCATTATGAATAAAGCTCGACTCCAGCGACGTTACAACAAGTTTCCTACTTCTGACAATTGGGAAAACTATCGCAAGCAGCGGAATTATATGACGAAATTAAAGCGAAAACTAACTTGTGTGTACTTCATGGATAGGTGTAACAATCTACCCACAACAGAAAGTTTTTGGCCCGTAATTAAACCTTTTTTCTCGGACAAAATTCGCACCGACACTGCTGATGTACAGCTACTAGAAAACAATGAGCTGGTCAATGATCCAAATGAAGTGGCTGAAATAATGAATGATTATTTTGTCGGTATAGCAGATTCAATCGGTACAGTACCTTCTGCGGACGATATTGAAATAACAGATACGGATTTTGTGGAAAGTAGTGTATCACGTTTCTCTGATCACCCTAGCATAGAGGCTATATCTAGTCTTTGTGAACAGTCAGTTGAGTCTGAATTTTCATTCTCAAAAGTTACGCCTGACCACGTAAGTAAGGTAATAACTCAACTGAAACCGAAAGCCTCTGGTCATGACAACATACCAACTAAACTGATTAAAATTGGCTGTAAGGAAATTTGTCCACATGTATCTACCATTATAAATGGAGTTATTGAACAAGATAAATTTCCAACTGAGGCGAAATCAGCCTTAATAACCCCCATTCATAAAAAGGGAAATCTCCAAGACAAAACCAAATATCGACCTGTTAGTGTACTTACCTCTTTATCTAAGATCATAGAAAAGTGCATGAACTCACAACTTCAACATTTTGTTATTTTGTAAATACATTTTTGCTACCTGAAATCTCTGCTTATAGGCCTGGTACAATTGTCAACAGGTGCTGCTACGACTTGTTGAGGAATGGAAATGTGCTTTAGATAGTGGGGAGGCAGTCGGGGCTCTTTTAATGGATTTATCTAAAGCCTTTGACTGCCTGCCCCACGATCTCACCACTGCCAAACTCAAAGCATATGGTATGTCGAAAAACAGTGTTACATTAATTAGTAGCTATTTAAGACATAGATTTAATCAAGTTAAAGTTGGGAACCTGTTAAGTGATTTTTACCCCTCGGCCAAAATTTGGCCGAAGGGTATTGTCGTCGTCATGTCCGTCCGTCCGTCCGTCCGTCTGTCCGTCACACCTTTCTCGTTACCAAGATATCTTTAGAACGACTTACCCTAGGCACACCAAACTTGCAGTGCACATCCGTATGCTCGTGACCCAGAACCCTATTGAATCTGGACCTGATTGGCTGGAAACTTTGGCGGCCATCTTTAATTTATGCAAAACCATCACAGCTTTCTTGTTACCAAGATATCTTTAGAACGACTTACCCTAGGCACACTAAACTTGTACTGCACATTCATATGCTCATGGCCCAGAACCCTATTGAATCTGGACCTGATTGGTTGGAAACTTTGGCGGCCATATTTAATTTATGCGAAATCATTAATCTTGTGTATCTTAGGTACCATTTCTCTGTTCAGTGTGAAACTTGGTATAGATCATCGCTGCATCAAGAAACTTCAAAAGAATGACCAAACCAGTTTCCCTGATTCGGTGAAAACCTTGGTGGCCATCTTTAATTTATGCAAAATCTTTAATGATATATATCTCTGATACCATTTAAGTGTTCTATACGAAACTTGGTATACAGCATCGATGTATCAAGAGACCTGCAATGTATAACCACATCAGTTCCTCTGAGTGGCGGGAAGGATGGGCGGCCATCTTTAATTTATGCGAAATCATTAATGATCTCTATCTCTGATACCGTTCGAGTGCTCGGTGTAAAATTTGGTGTATATCATCGATGCATCAATAGACTTACGATAAATGATAGTTCTGGTGTTTCTGATTGGGCGGAAACCTTGGTGGCCATCTTTAATTTATGCAAAATCTTTAATGCTGTATATCTTTTATACCATTTCAGTGTTCTATTTGAAACTTGGTATACAGCATCGACGTATCAGGACACTTCAATGAATAACCACATCAGTTCCTCTGAGTGGCGGGAAGGATGGGCGGCCATCTTTAATTTATGCGAAGTCATTAATGATCTATATCTCTGATACCGTTCAAGTGCTCTATGTACAATTTGGTATACATCATCGATGTATCAATAGACAGTTCTGGTTTTTCTGATTGGGCGGAAACCTTAGTGGCCATCTTTAATTTATGCAAAATCTTTAATGATGTATATCTTTGATACCATTTCAGTGTTCTATATGAATCTTGGTATACAGCATCCATGTATGAAGAGACTTGCAATGAATAACCACATCAGTTTCTCTGAGTGGCGGGAAGAATGGGCGGCCATCTTTAATTTATGCGAAATCGTTAATGATCTCTATCTCTGTTAATTTTCGAATGCTCGATGTAAAATTTGGTATGCATCATCGATGCATCAACAGACTTATGTAATGAATACCGGTTTCTCTGATTGGACGGAAACGTTCGAGGCCATTTCTAATGGCAAAATTTTTCATAATCTGTATATTTGTCACTTGACTGCCTGGTGTTCGTGAAGTCTTGCTTCAAATTGAATACATTAGGAATGGCTGGCGCCCAGAGCCGAGGGGTTTTCAGATGCGCAGCTTCGTATTAACATTTTTATCAATGATTTACTTTTTATGATAAATACTTTACTCATCAACTATGCTGATGATAACACATTGATCTCTCGTGGAAGCTCCACAAACGAGGTGATTGAATGCTTAGAACATGAAGGCAGGCATTGTATAGAATGGTTCAATAGCAATGACATGGCCGCCAATCCCTCAAAGTTTCAATTTTTCTTGGCAAATAGACCACGGTCAAATATTGTTCAGCAAGCTACGCTTTGTGTTAATGATGATGTATCTTTGTCTAATGATGCTAGTGTTATACTGCTGGGTGTTATGTTTGATAATAAGCTGTCTTTCTCTGCTCATGTTGCAGAAATATGTAAGAAAGCAGCTAGGCAGTTAAATGCTCTTAAAAGGATATCTTATCTGCTTAACACGAAAGTGAAATTAACTATTTTGAAAACATTTGTCAGGTCTCACTTTCTTTACTGCTCTCTCGTATGGTTCAATCAACTGTAGCAAATCAGACTCCGCTAAGCTTGAGAAATTACAAGAAAGAGGGCTTCGGTATGTGTATAACGACCACTCATCAACCTATCTCAATCTCTTAGCAAAATCAGGACTTTGTACTCTCTTACTTCATCGGCAGCGACAGCTAGTAACAGAGGCTTTTAAATCTTTAAATAACTTAAATCCTGTTTATATCCAAAGTCTCTTTGTTCTTAAAGACACAAAATATAATTTCCGTGTCAAATCTGTTTTAGAAGTACCGAGAGTAAATACGACCACACATGGTATTAACTCTGTTCGCTACCAGGGTGCTATATTGTGGAATAGACTTCCCAATGAAATGAAAATGCCATCCAATCTTAAAGAATTTAAAACTATGATTGAAAATTTTGAATTTTAAATGTATTATTACTATTTATTTTATTTTAAGCCTTGTTACTGTCACCTTATGTGAAATATAAAGTGGCTTACCCTCTCGTTATTTGAAATGTAAAGTCGCATACCCTCTCTTTGTGTAAAATATGAAGTGGTTTATCCTCTCCTCTATAATATAAAGTGGTTTACTCTCACCTTTTGTAAAATATAAAGTGGCGTACCCTGACTTCATGTAAAATATGAAGTGGCTCACCCTCTCCTTTTGTAAAGTATAAATCTCTTGCCCTGTTTTATGTAAAATATAAAGTGACTTACCCTCCCTACACCTGTAAAATATTAAGTTACTTACCCTCTCCTTATGTAAAATACAAAGTTGCCTACCCTCTCATGTAAAATAAAAGTGACTTACCCTCTCTTGTAAAATATAAAGTGACTTACCCTCTCTTGTAAAATATAAAGTTGCTCACCCTCTCCTTATATAAAATACAAAGTGGGTACCCTCTCATGTGGAATAAAAGTGGCTTACTCGGTCACATAAAATATTAAGTGGCTTGCCCTGTCATGTAAAATATAAAGTGGCTATGCCTGTCATGTAAAATATACTCTCCTTATGCAAGATATAGTGTCTTGCCCTCTCCTTGTATAAAATATAAAGTGGCTTACCCTATCCTTGTGTAAAATATAAACTGGCTTGCCCAATCATATAAAATGTAAAATTGCTTACCCTCTCCTAATCTAAAATATCAAGTCACTTAACCCCTCGTGTAAAGTATAAGTCGCTCTTACCATTATCTATTATCTATAATATAAAGTGGCTTACCCTCTCATGTAAAATATAAGATCACTTACCCTCTCCTAATGTAAAGTGGCTTACCCTCTCCTTATGTAGTACAAAGTACCCCCAGAAAATATAAAGCTGCTTACCCTCTCCTTATCTATAATATAAAGTGGCTTACCCTTTCCTTATGTAAAGTACAAAGTCGCTCACCCCCTCATGTAAAATATAAAGCTGCTTACCCTCTCCTTATCTATAATATAAAGTGGCTTACCCTCTCTTTATCTAAAATATAAAGCCACTTACCCTCTCCTTATCTAAAGTACAGAGTGGCTTACCCTCTCCTTATGTAAAGTACAAAGTCGCTCACCCCCTCATGTAAAATATAAAGCTGCTTACCCTCTCCTTATCTATGATATAAAGTGGCTTACCCTCTCCTTATGTAAAGTACAAAGTCGCTCACCCCCTCATGTAAAATATAAAGCTGCTTACCCTCTCCTTATCTATAATATAAAGTGGCTTACCCTCTCTTTATCTAAAATATAAAGCCACTTACCCTCTCCTTATGTAAAGTACAGAGTGGCTTACCCTCTCCTTATGTAAAGTACAAAGTCGCTCACCCCCTCATGTAAAATATAAAGCTGCTTACCCTCTCCTTATCTATGATATAAAGTGGCTTACCCTCTCCTTATGTAAAGTACAAAGTCGCTCACCCCCTCATGTAAAATATAAAGCTGCTTACCCTCTCCTTATCTATAATATAAAGTGGCTTACCCTCTCTTTATCTAAAATATAAAGCCACTTACCCTCTCCTTATGTAAAGTACAGAGTGGCTTACCCTCTCCTTATGTAAAGTACAAAGTCGCTCACCCCCTCACGTAAAATATAAAGTTGCTTACCCTCTCCTTGTCTATAATATAAAGTGGCTTACCCTCTCTTTATCTAAAATATAAAGCCACTTACCCTCCCCTTATGTAAAGTACAGAGTGGCTTAGGCCATTGTCGCTTGATTAGTTGTTTAGCATGATCCGCCCTTATCTATATTTTGAGGGCAAATAATTAAAATAGATGAGGGATTCCCTCATCTATTTTAATTATTTGCCCTCAAAATCCCGGATTTACATTTTCATGAGAAAAACTTACTCATTTTCTTTATATTCATATACAATTGGTTTGCAATTTAACAATTAATATTAAATAATTATAGTATCTAGCATGTGTATTTAAAAAATCAAGGTCATGCTAAACAACCGATCAAGTGACAATGGCCTTACCCTCTCCTTATGTAAAGTACCAAGTCGCTCACCCCCTCATGTAAAATATAAAGTCGCTTACCCTGTCCTTGTCTATAATATAAAGTGGCTCACCCTCTCCTTATGTAAAGTACAGTCGCTCACCCCCTCATGTAAAATATAAAGCTGCTTACCCTCTCCTTATCTATAATATAAAGTCACTTACCCTCTCCTTATCTATAATATAGAGTGGCTTACCCTCTGCTTATGTAAAATACAGAGTGGCTTACTCTCCCCTTATGTAAAGTACAAAGTCACTCACCCCCTCATGTAAAATATAAAGCTGCTCACCCTCTCCTTATCTATAATATAAAGTCACTTATCCTCTCCTTATCTATAATATAAATTGGCTTAACCACTCCTTATGTAAAGTACAGAGTGGCTTACCCTCTCCTTATGTAAAGTACAAAGTGGCTCACACCCTCACGTCAAATATAAAGCTGCTTACCCTCTCCTGATCTATAATGTAAAGCCGTTTACCTTCTCATTTAACATATAAAGTCTCTTGGCCTCGTATGTAAAATATGATGTGGCTTGCACTCATCCAGTGTTGAACATAGTCACCCTCTCAACAGTGCAAACATTAAATTGCTTAAACTCACCATGGTAAAATGTTGCTCTCTTAGTAATCAGTTTTCCCCATGTTAAAAAAATATAGTCCCTTACGCTCTCGTTATGGAAGATAGTCTCACCTCTCCCCTCATCTTTTTCAAGAAGAGTAACATTCATAGATATTCCATTATTAAAGATAAGGAATTTTTTCCAGCTGCCTATCTGTGCTTAACTGCTTATGGTTTTGTTTCTATTTTTTTGAGACCTGTTGGAAAAGGCATGTTTGAATGGTGTCATCATACTGTTTTTGTACTAACAATAGTAAATGTCCATGTTTGTATTTCAGAATACCCAAGATTTATTTTGGGACGAGAACACACAAGCAGATAGCTCAAATTATACGAGAATTGAGGAAAACTTACTACAAGGATGTCAAGTAAGTTAAAATGCCGATTTTTAACTCTATCTCTCAATCCAAGAACATAATTTGGTCAAGGGGGAAGTAATACATGTAACCACACCGTGTGCTGGAAGAGTTAATGCCCTTGATAATCTTGATTAGATGCTGTATGCAGGCACTGAAGCTTCATGCAACAATCTGTAGATGTTAACACAGATGTTTTGACAGTTCATAATTCAACATCATGCAGTCACTCAACCATTTCTATATAAATATATAAATAAAAAAGACAACATATACCATCTTGATATAGTAAGATGAACTGGAGTACTGTATTTAACCCATGTGCTTTCCCCTTCTTCAGTGTCATGTGATTGTCTCCCGACGCTCGAAGGGCTAAAGGGAGACTATAGTATTGGGATTCGTCCGTCTGTCCGTGTGTCCATGCGACTACGTTTCCGGACAATATTTTACGAAAAACTGAACGGATTCTTTTCAATTTTGGTATGTGGGTACCTCGCCTAAGATCTTGCTTGGGATTGTTTTTCACGCCGATCGGCTTATAGGTGGCGCTGCCTGGGGGCCAAGTTATAATTTTGTTTCCTGACAATAACTTTTGAAAAACTGAACAGATTCTTTCCAAATTTGGTTTGTAGGTACCTTGCCTCAAGATCTCACTCGGGAATGTTTTTCACGCTGATCCACCTATAAGTTAAAATTTTGTTTCCAGACAACAACTTTTGAAAACCTTAACAGATTTTTTCCAAATTTGGTATGTGGATACCTTGCCTCAAGATCTCGCTTGATTTCTTTTTGATGTCAATCCACCTTCAGGTGATGCCACCTGTGGGCCAAGTTAAAATTCCGGACAACTACTTCAGAAACCTGACCGGATTAGGATAAATTTGGTAATTGTGGGTACCTTGCCACTGGATCTCTCTTGGGATTTCTCTCCATACTGGGTACTGAACGTTACGGTTCCAAGCCAAATCTATTGTTCCAACGTCGGGGACTTCAACCGCTCGGGTATTCTTTTACATTGAGCGAGTGACAATTCCGACTTACTAAGGTGTATGTAGTCCATAGCTACATTTTGAGAAGGAAACGATGTAGCCAGGCAAACAATAATTAGTACAATGCACATCTGTCCATTCCTCAGAATGACCATTCTGGCGAGCAGGGAACACACCTGTATACATCCACACGTCTCCAAGTCCTCCTCAAAGAAAGATGGCTGTCGGGACCTGCTTGATGTGAGACAATAATCTGCATGCATTCATTTAAAAATCGATGCCTGTACAGTCAAGTAATAATAAAAGTGAATTACAGTTGTTTTGACATTGGTCCTTCAGAGCATTTTGTGTAACAAAATTGTTCAGACTTTCAAATATCTCCTTTGTACAAGCATACTTGTTCACTTTGAGTTGTTGCTGCTATTTCTGTTTACTCCTCTTCTCTCTTTGATTAGTTTTCTTGGGAGTTTCAACACTATAATATTTATACCATCAAATGCCTGGCTTCTCTCATATCATTACTTCTGCAAAAACATTAATTTATTCATGTTAATTAATTTCACCAATTAATTAGTTCATGTTAATCAATTTCACCGATATCTCTGTTCTTTTACTTTCAGGGCCCAGGCTGTCTGTTTAACTCTAATGTGCGGAAGATCAGCTCTCAGAATGCATTGAAGAATTTCTATGGCAGAGACATTGCCTGGGACATCGAGGATCTAGTCAACTTGTGTCGTGAGAACAAAGTCAAGGTCAGTATCAGCTCAGAATGTACTGAAGAATTTCTATGGCAGAGACATTGCCTGGGACATCGAGGATCTAGTCAACTTGTGTCGTGAGAACAAAGTCAAGGTCAGTATCAGCTCAGAATGTACTGAAGAATTTCTATGGCAGAGACATTGCCTGGGACATCCAGGATCTAGTCAACTTGTGTCGTGAGAACAAAGTCAAGGTCAGTATCAGCTCAGAATGTACTGAAGAATTTCTATGGCAGAGACATTGCCTGGGGCATCGAGGATCTAGTCAACTTGTGCCGTGAGAACAAAGTCAAGGTCAGTATCAGCTCAGAATGTACTGAAGAATTTCTATGGCAGAGACATTACTTGGGACATCGAGGATCTAGTCAACTTGTGTCGTGAGAACAAAGTCAAGGTCAGTATCAGCTCAGAATGTACTGAAGAATTTCTATGGCAGAGACATTGCCTGGGACATCAAGGATCTAGTCAACTTGTGTCGTGAGAACAAAGTCAAGGTCAGTATCAGCTCAGAATGTACTGAAGAATTTCTATGGCAGAGACATTGCCTGGTACATCGAGGATCTAGTCAACTTGTGTCGTGAGAACAAAGTCAAGGTCAGTATCAGCTCAGAATGTACTGAAGAATTTCTATGGCAGAGACATTGCCTGGGACATCAAGGATCTAGTCAACTTGTGTCGTGAGAACAAAGTCAAGGTCAGTATCAGCTCAGAATGTACCAAAGAATTTCTATGGCAGAGACATTACTTGGGACATCGAGGATCTAGTCAACTTGTGTCGTGAGAACAAAGTCAAGGTCAGTATCAGCTCAGAATGTACTGAAGAATTTCTATGGCAGAGACATTGCCTGGGACATTGATAATCTCATCAACTTGCATATTGAGAACACGGCCAAGCTCACAATCAGCTCTTTTTGCTGTTTCAGCATTTTCATGTACATTTTGAATCTCCAAGAACTTGCTGATGGGAAATACCCAATTGAATTAGGATGAATATAATAAAATTATATCTTCACAGGCACCGCCATGTCAAACCAGTATCGAAAAAAAAACTTCTTTTTTTTTTAGTTTTTCACACATTTGCCTGCCAAAATAATGTTTTGGACTGTTGAAATAACTCAAAGAGCTTTGTTTGTTTCATGCAAATTGTTTTAAGTTACATACGTATGCCAGAAAACAGATATACTTGGTTTGTATGAAAAAAAAATAAGACCAAAAAAAAACCTACCTCCACATCGTTTTTTTTTTTCTTTTTTCTTTCTTTCTTTAAAAAAGGACCTGTGAAGCTTGTGATGATTACCTTTATTCAGTCTTATTAAATCAAACTACCATATCATATTGCCATCCTGCATTGATTGGAATGTGTTTTTTATGAAGAGTCCCATTCAAAAATATTCCTTTCAGGTGTTCATTAGTTTTTATTACATCAGTTTGGTTTATTTCCAGGCATGTCCATACTACGTGAGCCGAGGGCTGAGAGCTGATGCAGACATTGTATTCTGTCCCTACAACTACCTAGTGGACCCCATCATCAGAAAATCTGTAAGAGACTGGTATAGCATGGTGGAAAAATGTTACCCCTCCCACCCCTGATGTATTCCAGGAGCTTACATCATGCTACGATTATTGAACCCATTCACTCCGCCCGGGAGTGTTTCTCCCCTTATCTCCTAAACTAAGCTTTGCTTCACTCCCATCTCTCATATAATTTGGGAGCTTACAGGCTGCACTCAATGTACAGGTGGAGCCATGTGTTTAGAGTTGCTCTGACAGTCTACATTTTGGTCCTGTTAATATACACTACAACTGTTTTTTTCTAATAATCCTGTCTTGATTTCAGATGGAGATTCATTTAAAGGACGAGATCATTATCCTGGATGAGGCTCATAATATTGAGGATTCAGCTCGTGAGGCTGTCAGTAAGAGTATAGAACATGATCATATTGTGAAGATTACCAAGGAACTTGAGGACTTGGGTACGTCAGCCTCCTGTCTGATTTTGGATTGCATTGTCAGCCCATGTCATGTTGCCTGACTGGTGGCTTAAATTTATCTGACTGGTAGCTTAAATTTTTCTGACTGCTTTTTTGCCAGAGTTATTTTTTTTTTTTTTTTCTTATCTTGATTAAATTCTTTTTACCTGCTTTAAAGTTTTCAGATGGGTTAAACTCTAACCAATAACTGGAGAAATTAATTGTTCTCTTGTGTGCAGTTTACAGAACATGCAAGCCTTGATGGCCCCACCATCTATTGTGCCCTATTTTCTCAGACTCATGGCTGCTTCATTCTCACAATTCTGTTTTCAAATTAGGTTGAGTGAACCTAGCATAACTCAGTCTCTTCCATTTCAGTTAAGAAACAAGTGAAGGAGCATGAGCATCACTCTTTATTACAAAGGGTAAGGTTTTTCAATGAACTGCTATTAATTTTAACTTCGGACATTGAAAACAGGAATATATCCACAGTTAAAGGGGGACAACTTTGAATTCATTTACATTTCTAATGGAAGAGTTTTCTCCCATGCATAGGTAATAAACTCTTCCAACTGTCAGTTACTGGCAGCAATAATTGGCTATTGCATTTACAAGTATACAAGTATTTTCTTTTTGTGGGAGGCTCGTTGGCCGAGTGGTTTAGATTGCCGAAATATAGGGCTGGCAGTTGGTTGCCTTAATCCGGTGGTCGCTGGTTCTAATTCTGCATGGGACTCGACCAATTTTCAGCACTGGAATCTGTGCTATACTAAGATAGTGTAATCCCAAAATCACCAAAATACTTTTATGTGATCACTTTCTATATGACTAAAAATATTTTCTCAAGTATAAATGTGCTTGCATGTGGGTTACTTTCATACTTTGTTTTAACATGTATTCAGCTTTAAAACATTGCATGGCTGTATTAAATTTATAGTTTGCACAATTGTGTTAATTTGTCTTACCATTATGGATGTGTTAAAATTTCAGTGTGCTCGTCTGGACACGTACATTAAGAACAGTGGGGCAAGTTTGGAGCAGAGGAACTTTGAGCAGGCCAGTAAAGTGTGGGCTGGTATGGATATTGTGGCCCGACTGGTCAGTGTGGGACTGGGACCCAAAGACTACCCTGAGTTAAAGGTAAGATTAGGCTGGTGTAGGTAGGTGTGCTCAGATTCCTGTTTTTCATGCACTGTCACATTGATGAAATAGAACGTGCCTGTTTCATTGCGATTTTAGTCGTTGGAGTATTAAACAAATGCAAATTAGTCAAAGTTGTAGAAAAGGTTCCCTTATTCAGCCAAAATGATAAGAATAACATTTCAAGCCCACTTGAACCATATGGATAGCTTGATTGATTCCCTTTCCAGGCCTGTCTATCCACTGTTCATAATGCTTTTTGAACTTCAATTCAGTACAAGGTATTATATGATATTTATGTGATAAAATTTTGTGTGTAATTTTCCAGAGGATGTTTGATGCTGTCTGTGAGGAGGAGGAGAATGATCGTCGTGGACGTGATGGTGGTCTACCCCCTCCCCGCCTCAGTATGGCTTCTATCAATGTCCTTGATGCCCTTTTCACCATGTTGGACTTCCTGTATCGTGACGACCTCAAGTTTGTCGATGATTATAGGTACCTGCAAATATCTTGCTATTAACAGCAAGAATAACAGAAACAGAATAGAGAAATGCATCCATCAGTTACATAATGCTTTTTTCTGCAACTGAAGGAAGATAATCGAGATCATATTGCCTTTCTGAGGTCAATGTTATTTTATCTCCTAGGCGGTGCCATACTGACTATGTCTCCTTTTCATACTTTGTCCTTATTGAGGACACCACTCATTGGGGCAAAAATATTTCTTCAAAACTTTGCATTCTTGTATTTCACCTAAATTAGTGTCTGTACTGGACAGTTAAACACTCTGGTTATATCTTTCTATTACAAAATAATTCAGTATGTAGCACTCGGTATGTAACATTTTGAGTGAAATAGATTTCTGTTAACCTTTTTTTTGCAATAAGAATTAGATGTGTTAAAATGAAAAACATAAGGATTTTTTTGTAAAAACATTGATTTGGATTGATTCTTGATCGGGCATGTCAAGGAATTGTTCTTGTACAAAACATCTTTCTCGCCATTTACTTGTCATTTTATCGTGACGGCATCATTGTCAATAAAATGTTGCGATTTTGTGCTTTTCAGAGTGGCCATTGTGCGTTCTATGTCCTACAGTAGTGCTCTTGATACGGTAAGGTTATATATGTCCATGCACACTCTGTGACATAGCTTATCCCTGCATGCCATTATCCATATGAATATTGAAAAGTGAAAAAACCAATAAACACTTGCTAACTACAGATGAAGAGGTTCTACTTGATCCACTGATTAACCTTCAAGCTACTTTGTGATTGCAAGGGTGTGAAACCTCCTTGAATATGTGGAACTTTGCTGAGATGGGATTGGAAATAATAATTTCAGAGGTCGAGCCTACCCGTTTCTTTATTTGCCTGAGCCAATTTTAAGGTTAAAAATTAAATGTTGACGTATTTATTAGCGTATATATTTCATCAGTATATCCAATCTTTTTTACCATCTAGATAGCGCCCATTATAATTGTAGCACTGCTCACAACAGGTTAGGGCGATCTCACTCTCTAAAATGGAGGTAAAAGGTCGTTTGTGCTCAGTAAATCAGTTCACATAATGAATTCAGCAAAATTGTCTTGAGGCACACACAGACATATTCCCATCAAATGGTAGTACACAAACAAATTCATGTAATTTCCGCAATAATAGGCCACATATCTGTCACGCTGTTGAAACAACATTGACAGCTTCTTCAAATTAATTTTAGGACATGGAACAATAGATAGATTAATGCGCCTGAAGTTTTGAAGCATTGGTTAAGAAGGAATCCAAAGTTTTTGAGCAAAAACATCCTTTTTTATCTCCTTTTTAGAGAGCGGGATCGCCCTAACCTGTACAAGTTTTGCAATAACCTGTACACTGAAAATAGTGATCTCAGGAGAAGTGAGTCACATGTTTTGCATTGGTCCTGCTTGATAGGGAAAGAGAGGGTGGGAGATTTCATATTTGGATTCGACCTGTTTGAATGTCCTTTGGAAATCAAAATCAAAAAAGTACACAGCAAAAATAGCATTAGTACTATTTCAGTACATTTCTACCAAAGTACTGAAAAAGTACTGAAATATAACTGCACTGAAACAGTACGGTTATATAACAGCACCGAAACAGTACTGATATATAACAGTACTGAATCAGTACTGTAATATCTCAGTACTGTTTCAGTACTGAATTGCTACGGTTATATAACAGTACTGTTTCGGTGCTGTTATATAACCGTACTGTTTCAGTGCAGGTATATTTCAATACTGTTTCAGTACTTTGGTAGAAATGTACTGAAACGGTACTGACACTGTTTTTCCTGTGTAGATGCTAACTGCAATCATAATCATGCATTTAAGCAGGTTTCATGTTGATTGGGAATGCAACAACAACATTACAACATTGTCTGAACAGAGACTTGTATTGTGTGAAGGGAGACATTTAGTAGCTCATGTACAAATATGTTTAAGTGTTTCTTGGGCATGATACCATAGATTGTAATGTCCAATATTGGATACAAATCCAAGCTGTGAATTCAGCTAATATTGATATGACAAATGTTCTCTTAACAATTATTCTCTCGTGCCTTCACAGTCTGGACAGTGGCTGACAAGTCGTAATAGGGGAGGTAAGTATGTGTGATGTGCAACATGAAGAGAGTGGCCAATATGATGAGTAGAATAGCAGATGAAGGCAATGAGAGGGTACTAAATGCGTATCCTGTAGAAGATTTGTTTTGTGTTTCATGCATTCTCAGATCTCACTCTTTCATAGAAGTATATCATGGTCTGTAATTCAGTTGATAAACTGCTACAGTTCTGTGTCCTTGTAGTTATTCCACCCCCAAACCCCTCCACACACACCCACTCTAGTTAGAAGGCAGTCATAAGGTGAAATGGGGCATATAAAAATCACTTTAGACTGACAAATTGTCAGACTGTCTATATGGTCAAACTTGTCTGGACGATATCTTGTTTAAACTTCTATCGAATTTACAATTGTCGCCATATCAGATATGGGATTTTTTTAGATTTGTTCTGGGGTAATATTATCACAGTATTTCATTGGATTGTATCTGGGATGTGACAGTATCTTTTAATAGTGATTGCATGCTAAATTTCATCAGCATATTATGTGTGTTAGAACTTCAAGAAACAGTTTCAGGTGAAAACAATACAAATTCTAGTTCATTTCCTACAAGCCTTGCCAGAAATTGAACAACACAGGCATTATTATGATACTCTGTTGTTACATTGTTATAGTTTAATCTCTATTTAAAATAAAATAGTTCCAATTTATTTGTTTTCAGCACGTCGAGAAATGAGACAGGTGTATACATTGAACTTCTGGTGTTTGAACCCTGCAGTGGTAAGGTTAGGCATGACCTCCTAGATAATCGAGGACTTTGTAAACTTAGATCTGTGACAGTGTTCATGATACCACTGTTAAAACTGAATTGTACGTTGTAAACTGGTAACGCGATTAAAATTAACTCTATTGGAAACATTGCAGATTTAGAAAAACACTATCTCAAGGCATCATTCAAGTATTATTATACACTGGAAATCATACCTCCCACCCCTTTCTCCTGTATGAAAATTTAACCTAGAGTACTTGTCGGAAAATCCCGTTTTTCTCCCCTCTTCTTGCAGATATACAACCTGAATACCCCCTAGGCCGTCATAACTTTCTTTTCCACAGGCATTTTCCGACTTCTCAGTAGTGCATAATGTGGTATTGACAAGTGGCACCCTGTCCCCCATGGCTTCCTTCAGTTCTGAATTAGGTATGGCCTTCCCTATAGCACTGGAGGCTAACCATGTGATCAAAGATTCCCAGGTATGTGAGATGATGAAGTTTTGTTTTGGCAGTTTTATTCCATTTATGTCCAAGATCTGACTGTTCCCCATGCATATTATTGTTTTTAATGCATGTACATTTGAAATATTTCTGTATTTGTTAACTTCATGTAGGTATTATTAAGGGTGGGTAGGTCTACAATCAATTACATGTATGCATCTTACAATGTATAGACCAAGCTTTCACCAAATAT
Organism: Hanleya hanleyi; assembly: GCA_036873755.1. Lineage (NCBI taxonomy): Eukaryota > Metazoa > Mollusca > Polyplacophora > Lepidopleurida > Hanleyidae > Hanleya > Hanleya hanleyi. The sequence continues at coordinate 26,971 of JAVTVY010003534.1, forward strand.
GATTTCAGGTGTTTTCATTCAGCAGACATCAAATATTTGAAGATCTAAACAATCTGTGACCCCCTTGTAGGTTTGGGTTGGCAGTATGGGTGAGGGGCCCAGTGGTGGTAAACTTCAAGCGACATTCAAAAACACAGAGACTTGGGGCTTTCAGGATGAACTAGGGAAGTTGGTGCTCGGTGTATGTAAGGTACTGTACATGGAAAATTCATGGAATGTGCTGTTGTATTCGTAAAAAAAAAATCATGAAAACTTTTGGCTCAACATTTGTCTGCAGTTTGATACATTTGCTTCGCAGTGGTCGACCAGTATTGCACATAATCTCTTGGGTAAGGAATCATTCTAATAGAAGTTTGTATGTATATTATAGGCTATTCCCTATGGTGCTTGTATGTATATTACAAGCTATTCCCCATGGTGTTTGTATATTACATTTCTCCCATCCTGAGAGTCGAGGGAGTTGGTCTGTCTCTCATGCTAGGCCAGTGTTAGTGGACCTATATCATTCAGTTCACTTCGAGTATTGCACATAATCTCTTGGGTAAGTAATCATTCTCATAGAAGTTTGTATGTATATTATAGGCTATCCCCCATGATATTGTATATTTTCTGGCTATTCCCCATGGAATCCTCTGTTTCTTCCCCTTCTACAAGATATTCCCCATGGTGTTTGTATATTACAGGCTATTCCCCATGATATTGTTTATATATTACAGGCTATTCCCCATGGAGTTCTCTGTTTCTTCCCCTCCTACAAGATGCTTTCTAAGTTATCAGAAAGGTGGCAGGTGAGTCAGACTTTAGTTCCAATTTGAATATAAATATATGTTTCAATCCCTCAGTAGCCATGGAGCAAGTATACAAAGATCATGGTGTTTTTAAACTTACTTCGTTATACATGTCATACCTATATAGTTGTCAATATTTGTCTGTTTAGTTTCCTGTTGTTGTGACAAAGAGATATTATAAATAAGGCTTGAATACACTTATATCATACAGTTGTTCTTGGTTGTTATTATCTATCAGAACACCGGTTTATGGGGAGAGATGATCAAGAAGAAGAAGATAGTGAGTGAGCCGAGAGGTGGAGACAAGGTGGACTTTGATGAACTCCTCCGTTACTTCTACAGTATCATAGAGGGTAACACAGAGAACAGTGATGATGGTTAGTACCTCCGTTACTTCTACAGTATCATAGAGGGTAATACAGAGGACAGTGATGATGGTTAATACCTCCGTTACTTCTACAGTATCATAGAGGGTAACACAGAGGACAGTGACGATGGTTAGTACCTCCGTTACTTCTACAGTATCAGAGGGTAACACAGAGGACAGTGATGATGGTTAGTACCTCTGTTACTTCTACAGTATCATAGAGGGTAACACAGAGGACAGTAATGATGGTTAGTACCTCTGTTACTTCTACAGTATCATACAGGGTAATAGAGAGGACAGTGATGATGGTTAGTACCTCCGTTACTTCTACAGTATCATAGAGGGGAACACAGAGGACAGTGATGATGGTTAGTACCTCCGTTACTTCTACAGTATCATGGAGGGTAGGACAGTGATGATGGTTAGTACCTCTGTTACTTCTACAGTATCATAGAGGGTAATACAGAGGACAGTGATGATGGTTAGTACCTCCGTTACTTCTACAGTATCATAGAGGGTAATAGAGAGGACAGTGATGATGGTTAGTACCTCCGTTACTTCTACAGTATCATAGAGGGGAACACAGAGGACAGTGATGATGGTTAGTACCTCCATTACTTCTACAGTATCATAGAGGGTAACACAAAGGACAGTGATGATGGTTAGTACCTCCATTACTTCTACAGTATCATAGAGGGTAACACAGAGGACAGTGATGATGGTTAGTACCTCTGTTACTTCTACAGTATCATAGAGGGTAATACAGAGGACAGTGATGATGGTTAGTACCTCCGTTACTTCTACAGTATCATAGAGGGTAACACAGAGGACAGTGATGATGGTTAGTACCTCCATTACTTCTACAGTATCATAGAGGGTAACACAGAGGACAGTGATGATGGTTAGTACCTCCGTTACTTCTACAGTATCATAGAGGGTAACACAGAGGACAGTGATGATGGTTAGTACCTCCGTTACTTCTACAGTATCATAGAGGGTAACACAGAGGACAGTGATGGTTAGTACATTACTTCTACAGTATCATAGAGGGTAACACAAATGACAGTGATGATGGTTAGTACCTCCATTACTTCTACAGTATCATAGAGGGTAACACAGCGGATAGTGATGATGGTTAGTACCTCCATTACTTCTACAGTATCATAGAGGGTAACACAGAGGACAGTGATGATGGTTAGTACCTCTGTTACTTCTACAGTATCATAGAGGGTAACACAGAGGACAGTGATGATGGTTAATACCTCCGTTACTTCCACAGTATCATAGAGGGTAACACAGAGGACAGTGATGGTGGTTAGTACCTCTGTTACCTCTACAGTATCATAGAGGGTAGGATAGTGCATAGATGGTTAGTACCAAGCATTTCTACAGTATCATAGGGGGAATAAGCCAGAGGACAGTGATGGTTAGTACCTCCGTTACTTCTACAGTATCATAGAGGGTAACACAGAGGACAGTGATGATGGTTAGTACCTCCGTTACTTCTACAGTATCATAGAGGGTAACACAGAGGACAGTGATGATGGTTAGTACCTCCGTTACTTCTACAGTATCATAGAGGGTAATACAGAGGACAGTGATGATGGTTAGTACCTCCGTTACTTCTACAGTATCATAGAGGGTAACACAGAGGACAGTGATGATGGTTAGTACCTCCGTTACTTCTACAGTATCACAGAGGGTAACACAGAGGACAGTGATGATGGTTAGTACCTCCGTTACTTCTACAGTATCATAGAGGGTAACACAGAGGACAGTGATGATTAGTACCTCCGTTACTTCTACAGTATCATAGAGGGTAACACAGAGGACAGTGATGATGGTTAGTACCTCCGTTACTTCTACAGTATCATAGAGGGTAACACAGAGGACAGTGATGATGGTTAGTACATCTGTTACTTCTACAGTATCATAGAGGGTAACACAGAGGACAGTGATGATGGTTAATACCTCCGTTACTTCCACAGTATCATAGAGGGTAACACAGAGGACAGTGATGGTGGTTAGTACCTCTGTTACTTCTACAGTATCAAAGAGGGTAACACAGAGGACAGTGATGATGGTTAGTACCTCCGTTACTTCTACAGTATCATAGAGGGTAACACAGAGGACAGTGATGATGGTTAGTACCTCCGTTACTTCCACAGTATCATAGAGGGGAATACAGAGGACAGTGATGATGGTTAGTACCTCTGTTACTTCTACAGTATCATAGAGGGTAACACAGAGGACAGTGATGATGGTTAGTACCTCCGTTACTTCTACAGTATCATAGAGGGTAACACAGAGGACAGTGATGATGGTTAGTACCTCCGTTACTTCCACAGTATCATAGAGGGTAACACAGAGGACAGTGATGATGGTTAGTACCTCCGTTACTTCTACAGTATCATAGAGGGTAACACAGAGGACAGTGATGATGGTTAGTACCTCTGTTACTTCTACAGTATCATAGAGGGTAACACAGAGGACAGTGATGATGGTTAGTACCTCCGTTACTTCCACAGTATCATAGAGGGTAACACAGAGGACAGTGATGGTGGTTAGTACCTCTGTTACTTCTACAGTATCAAAGAGGGTAATACAGAGGACAGTGATGATGGTTAGTCCCTCCGTTACTTCCACAGTATCATAGAGGGTAACACAGAGGACAGTGATGATGGTTAGTACCTCCGTTACTTCTACAGTATCATAGAGGGTAATACAGAGGACAGTGATGATGGTTAGTACCTCCGTTACTTCCACAGTATCATAGAGGGTAACACAGAGGACAGTGATGATGGTTAGTACCTTTCTTACTTCTACAGTATCATAGAGGGTAACACAGAGGACAGTGATGATGGTTAGTACCTCCGTTACTTCTACAGTATCATAGAGGGTAACACAGAGGACAGTGATGATGGTTAGTACCTCCGTTATTTCTACAGTATCATAGAGGGTAATACAGAGGACAGTGATGATGGTTAGTACCTTTCTTACTTCTACAGTATCATAGAGGGTAACACAGAGGACAGTGATGATGGTTAGTACCTCCGTTACTTCTACAGTATCATAGAGGGTAACACAGAGGACAGTGATGATGGTTAGTGCCTCCGTTACTTCTACAGTATCATAGAGGGTAACACAGAGGACAGTGATGATGGTTAATACCTCCGTTACTTCCACAGTATCATAGATGGTAACACAGAGGACAGTGATGGTGGTTAGTACCTCTGTTACTTCTATAGTATCATAGAGGGTAATACAGAGGACAGTGATGGTGGTTAGTACCTTTTGTTACTTCTACAGTATCATAGAGGGTAATACAGAGGACAGTGATGGTGGTTAGTACCTCCGTTACTTCTACAGTATCATAGAGGGTAATACAGAGGACAATGATGATGGTTAGTACCTCTGTTAGGGATCGTATCCATCCAACGTTCATTTGCTAGACGTTTTAAACGATGAAAAAAGACGTCCATGCAAACGATGGGTGTATGAGTTGATCGTTTTTTAAAAAACATCTACCAAACAAAGACGATCGCCGGAAATCTCCGGCAACCTACGATAAGGGTGTCGGTCGTCTTTTCACACGTCGAACAAAGGTGCAGACGTTTTCTAGCAAACGATCGGGAGTCTCCTGGCAAACGATCAGCTCAAAAGTAGTCCCGTTTTACAGACGCAAAAACAACAACATCGGCGGTGTCGATTGCGGCCGCGAAAACGGATTATGAGAATGGAACACAAATTAATATTGTTTTCTTTTCCAGAATTGCAACACATGTGCTGCTTGACAATATATTAGAATCAGTTACGGTGTAATTCGTAAATAAACAAAATATTATGAAACCATGATATCGTTTTATGAAAGTGCGATTCAAATCTTACGTATTTTGCAGAATACGGGCTTGCGCAATTTTGGAATGCGACTTTTAAAAAAGTCAGTCCTAGCTTACCAAGGAGATGATCGTAGTTTTACTCAAACAATTATTATCACGTTTGATTACAGATAAATGTCGAGTGAAACATTGGAGTATAATGCATATATTTTTTTCTCTTTCAGGACGCTTACAGGGTTCGCAAGCCTTTTCTTGCATTAAATTTAAGGACTTTTCAAGGACCTACAGCAATTATTCAAGTACCCAATTCAAGCCAATTATAGAAAAAACGGATTATCTTTTTTTTTGATGGTAACTTTTGACGCGAGAGGCTAAATGGCGGACTTCTTCGTCTTTGATGGTTTTCATTGAATAATCCATTGCCTCTTGCATTTCCCATCATTATTTTCTCTCTTTGAAGAGCAAATGCATTCTTCTTTCTCTTTAACCATTAAATTAGATTCAAGTAATTGGCCGCAATGATCGGCTGACAATGAAGAGTTTCATCGGACGCCCGGCCAATTTAAAATCACAAATTCGGGTTTTTCATTGTATTAGTACATACGGGACAAGGGCATATTCTGACACTTAGACATTCTGATATTTTCTTTATTTTCTCTTCAGGATATGCTTGAAACCATGCTGAATTTTTGTCACGACCGAGAAGACTAGGCCCAACTATCCCGGTGACGCCAAAGATGTCTACGCGAAATTATATGAAAGATCTAATGAAGAAACACAGATTAAGTCATTTTCAGATTGAGAATCAAACCTATTAATTTCTTGACTGCTCTTCGTAGGAAAATATTGTGGAAGGGCTTTTCAAACTGTTTTTTGTCAATAAAAAGATCAGCAAATTAATCAAGAGCCCGACACTATTTGAAGCTCCATATCAGGGCCAACTCGTCTGAGACGATAATCTTCCCAGCTGGGACGAGCTCATCCCATCATGATAGCAGCTAAACGAAAGACATGAATTGCTTGCCCTTCTAACAATTCACTGTATCCCTTCGATCTGGAAATACTTTTTTGATTGAAGCTTTATTCACCAGATATGAAAATATAAATATTTGAACATAGAATATATGACATTTTTATCGTGGCGGGAGTAAAACCCCGAAGGGCTTGTTTTATCCCATAGTAATAGTAATGTTAATTAGTACAGCGAGAGTACAATATGAGAAAGTTAGCGATGAATAAAGACAACATATTATACAGTGACATATATACAAGCAGTATTCTGGAACTAGTTAGCATGATACTCAATTAGAAGCATAGTTACTTATATTTTGCCAAGGACTCTACAAGATAATCAAGGCTATAAAGACTTCTTAGCACAAATATATATAACGATGTACAGAAACTTATAAAAATATAATAATTACAAAGGTAATTGATGCATAAGGTATGTAGTAATTTCCCTCTTAAATAGTGATTTGGAGGAGATTGCTTTGAGATCAGTTGGCAGAGTGTTCCATAGACGTGGACCTTTTAATTTAACAGTGTGGAATGTTAGTTGTGAGTGACATAAATGTCGGTATAGGTTCATATGAGAATTACGGGTTGGATATTGATGTATTGCTGATTGCCTCACGAAATAGTAACGATACAAAGTAGGAAGAAAAGCAGAGTGGTGTATAAATTTGTGACAGAATAATAGATTACAATAGTCATTCAATTTAGATATAGGAAGTATTTTCATTTCTTTGAAGAGCGGTGCAGTATGTGTATGTTTGTCGCTTAGAGTAATGATTCTGATAAGTCGTTTTTGTAAGAGGACCAACCCTTGAAGGTGCGATGGATAGGTATTCGCCCATACTATGCTGCAGTAAGTAATATAAGAATAGAATAGTGTGTAGTAAAGAAGCATCAACGTCTTCTTATTAAGACAGTGTTTAATATGATTTATTACACCAACATTTCTCGAGAGTTTGGAGCACAAGTAATCAATATATGTTTGCCAGCTTAGTTTATCATTAAAATATATACCGAGAAATTTAAAAATGTTGACACGACCAATCTCTTGTTCAGATAGAATAAGTTTCGGAAAGGTTGGTGCAATAGTTCGACTAGGTTTAACAATCATGAATTTTGTCTTTTGAATATTGAGTGATAGTTTATTGCAGGAGAGCCAATCTTTAAGTTTGTTGAGCTCATTAGACATTGTTTCAACTAGTACGGAGACATCTGCATGAGAATATGTAGCACTAGTATCATCGGCAAAGAGGATAATGCTTAGGATATTGGTAGTTTTTAATATGTCGTTGATATAAATCAAGAAAAGTAGAGGACCAAGTATTGAGCCCTGGGGCACACCACAAGTGATTGGTTTAGACGTTGACAAAATGCCATTGAGAGATACACACTGAGATCTGTGATTGGATCCAGCCAGCTTTCAGATATGCCGATGGCAGAAAACTTAAATTGAAGATCGTGTAATAAACTTAAGATCTCTGTAAAGTGTTTTTTGAGGCTTCTAGCGTTAATATGAAGGACTGAGAAGGAATTGTCTTGTGAGGCGAGAGACATTAAAACTGATCGAGCTTGTTCTTCAAAGTAATAGTTAGATTGATGGTTGCTGATATGGTTAAAGTGGGTATTTTCACTCTCCGTCTCATCTGTTATATAATTAGTGCTTTCCGAAATATTCAGTTGTAAGGGGTTAAAACACATGTTCTCGAATCCAGCCAATAAAGATTCTTTATCGGATATAGAATCTGCTCCGTTATAAATTATAGGATCCCCAGAGAAAGGTAATTCAGTCCAAAGATTCATAATTGTACAGGGTGATAATAGATAAACAATGTGAGCGAGCAAGATGTATGGCTAATGTGAGTAATATAAAAATAAGACGCAGCTGTTTTACAGTAGGATCTAAAATGCGTGTAGACTTGAGGGTGAATAAGCTATAGCTTATGTTGTTGTAGACTGGCGCATTGAAGTGAATAGTTGATGGTTGGCAGAGGAGCAAGTCATAGTTCAAAAAGTTGTACTGCAAAAGTGTCACAATCAAGTTTGGTGTATTGCAAAAGAACATATTTACATATAAGAGAAAACATTCAGTTTGTGAAGGGCGGTATTTACATGTATAGAGAAACAAAACGCTGTATAAAATACAATAGAAAATACAGCGTAACATTTGTCAAAAATGCGAGGTGCCCGAGCTGCCCCGGTGTGAAATGTGTTATGGACATGCCTCAGTATACCAAAACAAGAGAAAAACTTGTTTGACAAAGTCAAAACGTACAAGTGAAACTAATTTAGAGCATTCATCTAAATGAATAGTCAGCTTGGGTTGTGAAAAATAGTCGTAGTGTGGCCTAACAATGGTTGAATGAGTATTCAGCTGAGTTGAAATCGGTGTGAAAACTGACGGTATGTGTCAATGAAGAAACCCGTGCATGAATACAGGAACAATTTTGTGATAGCAGAGGAATTGTTTTAGTTAACGAGTAGGTTTGAGGCTCAGTTGGATAAGTTACAATAGGCCGTACCTGTAATGAATAAAAGCAATTTTCCCAGTGAATCCGGTTTACTGACATGTAATATTACACAAATAACACGAAGATCAGGGGACCAGTCATGTCGGCATTGTGTAAACTAAACATTTGTTAAAACTACACCAAAACTGCCAGCTTTAAGGCCATTTATATAGTAGTTGCAATTCTTGTAACGGACTTTTAGGAACGTCAAATATACGTCCCACTAATATCATTTGGGATCAAATAATTATTTAATATTAAGACATTTAAGAATTCAAATTCACAATTCGACTGAAAAACAAAGATGAGAGAAGAAAAAAAAAAGAAACAAAAAACAAAAAAACAAAACAAAACAGTGGAGAAGCTGGGTATAATCTGGTTATACGGAAGACACATTTTCCCTAAAACTCATTGTGCACAACCCCAATATTGGTGATCATTTGTAAGCTAGCTTATGTAAAACCCTGTCTTGAACGACACTTCGGTAAATAGCTATGTATAATTACATTAATTTTCCAGCAACTTCATTCAAAAAATGAAGAATCGGGCATGTGAATTTGTCGGCCAAGACAGGTTTTGTAGCGATGGAATGCTTATAAGATCACTGTATATAATATAGGAATATACAAATATATCGTATATAAAAAGGCCGATGCTGTATAGAAGGTATAGATTATGTTTTTCAAGATATCTTTCCAAGAATACATCAGGCTCGATATATATTTCGAACTACACTGGATTGACTCTATATACATGGTTTTGTGTGCTACAGATAATATAAGTATAGTGTTGGGCAACAGAGATATCTGATAGTGAATAAATAACTTGCCGATGGGCATGTTGTCCAAATTAGGTAAATTGTCACAGGTGACTGTCTGAATACCTGCCTATATAGGTTACTGAATGGCCGATTCAGGGATTCATAGAATTGGGTGGGGTCTGTAGAATGAAAGTTTCAACATGCCACGTGTTGGTTGTACATTTTCCCGCCATACGGAGTTGCAATAACATCACGTGATCATTACATAGCACGTGGGCCAGCGCTTGTACA
>JAVTVY010003535.1:0-35595 GCA_036873755.1 Hanleya hanleyi
TAAAAATAGATTACCAGCTAGCGTGCTATAAAAGGAAGCGGCCTTGCCGTTTCATCAGACACTCTATCAACCACCAAGATGTTCACTTGCACAACTTGCCAGAAGCAGTTTACTCGTCTAGATAATTTACGACGCCACGAGGCCTCCACCCACGACGATGCACGGTATACTTGTATAACCTGCGCACGGCCATTTAATCGGGAGGATGATTTACTGCGCCACGAACGCTCATTCCACGAGGGCGCGACGGAACAATGTAAGGATTGTGGTGAACTCTTCAAACGACGCAGTCAGTTGCTGCGACACCAACGGTTGATTCATGCCCAGTCTCCACGGTTTTGGCGACAACTTCCTACTGAAGAGGAGCCGCGGAAGGTGAGACCCAGTGAAGATAAGCCCGGGGAGACGAACGCCACTGGTGATGCAATGACGGAGAGCCCGCCTATACCAACAGTTGGGAAGAGCCTGGATTTCCAGCCGGACCCCACCGTTACGGTTTCGAGTCATACGTCATACATCGAACATTTTCTGGACGAGCCCATAAATGTTCCTAGCGATCTCTTACCCGCATATGATCCAGAGAGTGACATCTCTCGGCGCCATTGGACCATGACACGGCACTGTTTCCACCGTCATCGCCCTATTCAAGATATCTACAATTTCCCACTGACCAAGCTCACCCGTCTACGCAGCTACGTGGAAACCATCTTCAATGACCAACCTACGGCCTTCATATTAAATGTAGCATTTGGGTACATCTTATGCCATAAGATGACGGGTGAATTGCGCTATTTCTATTCCAGTGCCCTCCACCCAGTGTACGACCAACCGTTTACCATCATTAACCGGAGGTCACTAGAGATGATGCTGGACCAAGTGGAACAATTGGATGTCTTGGGATGGGCCCAACAACAACGACCCAACACCAAGTGGAGAGTGAAGAGGGTGACCAATGTTACATTTTTCCTTACCAAGGTGATTCACCACAGCCATCGGTTGAATGCGTCACTCGTGCACTGATGAATACCATAACATGTCGTACGTACTCTCTATGTCTACATGCTGATCATTGACTTGAGCTCAGTAAACATTAAATGTGACGGTGCGTTAAAACATGGTGTTTGATATTTCAATTTTGTTTTGCTGTGAACATACTAAACATACCCAGGGCGGCTCCCCCAGCCTGGGTATGATGCAACATTGGGGATAATAAACTGTATGAACATTGCTGAACTTGTCGTTATTCATATTGGACCGTCTGACCTGGAGGTGACCTTTGACCTTTTGACCCGCGCGCGCGGGCACTGCCGGGGATGACGCGCGCGCTGCGGCCGGAGACCCCGCGCGCGCTGCGGGGCGCCGGGGCGGGGGCGGGAAAACACCCCGGAGGGTTGAACGTTGGAACTCTTCTGGGTTTGGAGGTAGTTTTAGTGAAAAACCGGAAGTGACGTCTGTGCGCAGACCCACCAAACCACGTCCGAAGGTGAACGCCATTGTGGGGGAAAAAAACCCCCAGTACATCAACACACACACAAACAAGTCTAGACATGTACCCAAGGTCACGCCCCATTCACCCCAACCGGAAGTGACGTCACAACCCCCACGTGACCTGCGCAGCAGAATGGATACGACACCCTAGTGTAACCCCCTCACCTAGGCTTCACATGGATACCTCACTCGATCCCATCGGCCCATGAGAAACCCCGCTCGAGCCCAAAACGTCTATGTTCATACCCTTGGGCCAGCGCGCATGCGCAGAATGGTGACAACGCCCAAGCCGCTAGTCCAGTCAGATGCCCCTTCACATAAGCTTCACTTTGATACCTCATATGAGCCCATTGGACCATGAGTAACTCCCCTAGCTCTCAAAACGTCTATTTCCATACCCTTGGGCCACCGCGCATGCGCAGAATGGTGACAACGCCCAAGCCGCTAGTCCAGTCAGATGCCCCTTCACATAAGCTTCACTTTGATACCTCATATGACCCCATTGGACCATGAGTGCCTCCCCTAGCTCCAACACGTCTATTTCCATACCCTTGGGCCACCGCGCATGCGCAGAATGGTGACAACGCCCAAGCCGCTAGTCCAGTCAGATGCCCCTTCACATAAGCTTCACTTTGATACCTCATATGACCCCATTGGACCATGAGTGCCTCCCCTAGCTCCAACACGCCTATTTCCATACCCTTGGGCCACGGCGCATGCGCAGAATGGTGACAACGCCCAAGCCGCTAGTCCAGTCAGATGCCCCTTCACATAAGCTTCACTTTGATACCTCATATGACCCCATTGGACCATGAGTAACTCCCCTAGCTCCAAAACGGCTATTTCCATACCCTTGGGCCAACGCGCATGCGCAGAATGCCACTATTTCAACCCCACACCCAGTCCATCAGATGCCCCCTCACATAAGCTTCACTTTGATACCTCATATGACCCCATTGGACCATGAGTAACTCCCCTAGCTCCAAAACGTTTATTTCCATACCCTTGGTCCACACGAGTTGTCTCCCTTGCGTCAATGTGTGCAGATGGCGCTATGGTTTGGATGGACGCCGTGATGTGGAAAGGGCGTCCCCACACCATCCTGGAACCGCCATTTTGTTTGTTGATTTCTTGCTGAGATACACGGGACAATAAAAGCTCGACCCTAGGGTGGTACAGATGCTAGACTGATCCTATTAACATGGTACAACACCTATAGATTATGTTTATTACTAGGACGTCAGCGAAATCCTAATGCTTCACTTTGATACCTCACTCGACACAATCGGACCATTTGTGGCTCCCCATCGCCATGTTGGTCCCACACATGCCGCCATTTTGACCACACACGCCGCCATTTTGACCACACATGCCGCCATTTTGACCACACACGCCGCCATTTTGAACCCACCACCCAAAGCCGCCATTTTGACCACACTCCCACAGCCGCCATTTTGACCACACTCCCACAGCCGCCATTTTGACCACACTCCCACAGCCGCCATTTTGACCACCACACATGCCGCCATTTTGACCACACTCCCACAGCCGCCATTTTGACCACACTCCCACAGCCGCCATTTTGACCACACTCCCACAGCCGCCATCTTGGTCCCACACTCCCACAGCCGCCATTTTGAACCCACCACCCACAGCCGCCATCTTGATCTCCAGAGGATGATGAACGACACAGCCAGAGTTGTCTCCCCCTAGTGCGGGTTTTTGCCACCAATGTGTACAGATGGCGCCACTAGTTCCTCCTCAATCCTCCTCATGACGTCACTACATCCGGGTGAAAGGATGCTTTAAATAGCCTTACGCTACTACTGCCCTACCCCGGCCGAAAAATGTCAGGGTCTTCGTTTTATAAACGCCCATGTGTTTTGATAGGGCCATTGATAAAACGAAGACCGAAGATGGAAGACCCTGTATGCAGCAATGCCCAGGGCCGACGTTATTATCGAGTTATAATCGATCGGGAATTATCGCCCGGTCTGGGCATTAAGAGCGGACCAAATTTCCCGGCGGACCTTGATTACTGCATCCCCTCATCCCCGGGCCCGGTCGAAAAATGTCAGGGTCTTCGTTTTATAAACGCCCATGTATTTTGATAGGGCCATTGATAAAATATCAATGATCTAATGGGAAGGAAAAAATCTTCCACCTTACCATCTGTAATTAATATGCATGGCACTGACACATCAGATACAAAGGATATCGCAAATGGTTTTAACAATTACTTTTGTTCAGTGGCCAACGAACTCGCAAATAAAATTCCCAGTGCCAATGCAAATTTTATGTCTTATCTGAAAAATGAATATACTAGTGAATTCTCTCTAACACCCTGCATCCCGGAAGAAATTATTAAAGTGGTGAATTCCTTAAAAAACGCATCCGCTGGACTTGACGGAATACGAATGTCGCTAGTAAAGCCTATTATAAACCATATAACCGCCCCACTGTGTTTCCTACTTAACCTATCATTTCAAACTGGAGAATTTCCCGATATATATAAAATTGCTAAAATTACCCCAATTTTCAAGGCTGGAGACAAAAATATTGTTAATAACTACAGACCAATATCTGTGCTTTCATGCCTCAGTAAAATATTCGAAAAAGCCGTAGCTAATCGAATGATATCCTATCTTGAAGAAGAAAATATCCTCTGCCCTAGTCAGTTCGGATTTCGATCAAACCACTCCACTTCTCACGCTGTATTAACACTCTATGAGAAACTTGCAATAGCTAAAGAAAAGAAAGAATATAGCATAACGACGTTTCTTGATTTAAGTAAAGCCTTTGATACCGTTAATCACGACATACTTCTGCAAAAATTAAACTATTATGGATTCCGAAACATCTCGAACGACTGGTTCAAAAGTTATTTATCCGACCGAACTCTACTAGTCTCCCTAGACAATACACTCTCATCTCCCTCAACCATCACATGTGGAGTTCCCCAAGGTTCGATTTTAGGACCAATCTGCTTCTTACTCTACATAAATGACATCACCGCTGCTTCGGGTTTAGATATTACTTTATTTGCGGACGATACAAGTATTACTTACTCCTCCCCTGATCCAAACTTGCTGACTCAAGTGATAAACACAGAACTCAATCAACTATATGAATGGTTCTGCTGCAATAAACTCTCGCTAAATATTAACAAAACAAAATGCATGCTTTTCAAACCATACCACTCGTCCGCCATATTTTTTCCATCAATTAAAATTAACAACGAAGAGCTAGAATTTGTTGAAAGCTTCGAGTTTCTAGAAGTGTATTTTAATACTAAACTCAACTGGCAAACCCACATCAATAAACTATGTTCTAAATTATCCAGGAACATTGGGGTTATCAATAATATTAAGGAATGTATCAATAGAAATACCCTTGCCACCCTATATTACTCATTATTTTACTCCTATGTTACATACTGTAACATAGTATGGGGAAATACTTTTCCAACCCACACTGCTCCTCTCGCTATCCTCCAAAAACGCCTTGTTCGCATTATATGTAAAACTTCGAGACTCGCACATACTGAACCTTTATTCGCACAGCTAAATATGCTATCTGTTGATGAAATCAACGACTACACCATTCTACTTTTAACTCCTAAAGCCATGCACCATTCCTTCTCGTTACCACTACATCTCCAGAACAACTTTACCAGATTACAACACGTTCATAACTATCCTACCCGACAGAACTACATAAACCTCTACAGACCGTTTTTCCGTACTCAATTGTCATTTTATACTGCTAGAATTAAGGGTCCTCGAGTGTGGAACAACCTAACTACTGACCTGAAATGTACAACTTCCATATCATTATTCAAGTCACGATTAAAATATATTTTAACTCATAAGAATTATTCCTATCAACTCTGAAATTTCAAGATACCGTCAAATTCTACATATTCTAAATTACTCTTCTACACGAATGTATACGCATGTAAATGTTGTGATAATACCTGCTCATGTTAATGTAATATGCCACATGTATAGTAGTTACTATAATTATTGTATATATGTAATATTATCTTGTATATATGTTACACTAAACAATAACCGATGTCTCATAACTTCACCTTAACTATATATAAATATTTATTTTCATATAATCGTGCAAAATTTAATATTTAATATATTTCCGGGATATAACAAGCCCCTAGGGGTTTTATTCCCGCCATCCGCAGCACTATATGTTTGATCATTGAATTGTACATTGTTTTTTATATTGCTGTTATATGGTGAATAAATCAAATCAAATCAAATCAATAGCTAGTAGTTAAAGAATACGTACCTTTGCAAAATTCCAAAGAACGCAAAATGGCGACCTGGCATGGCTTTCATCTGGTCATGCGCAGTGAGATTAGATTTCACTTGGCATCCTGGCTTCGCTCTTCGTATCCTACCTTTGCATCCTGGCTTCGCATCCTGTCTTGACATCCTGGCTTCGCTTCCTGCCTTCGCATCCTTTCTTCGCACTTCGCATCTTGCCTTAAAAAATATTGTTTGCCTCTTTCATGCCCCGACTACAAGCTGTTGCCACGGAGATGGCCTAACACTGCGCTTGAAAGCAGTGTGAGGCCTAGCATATAGAAAAGTTTAAACCATAATTTGGTATGTCGTAGGTATGCAGGTGGGATCATTTTTACCAAGTTTTCGCGCTCCCCATCCCCAGCTATTCTCCTCGACACTTATCTGTTTCCGATCCATCCCCTCCTCCCACCACTCAGTCTTATATTAAAATTGTGAGATGACATTTAAAGATGTATTCAGCCTCAAAATGGATGGATTCTGTAAACTCTTCCGTGTGCGTTTTTCAGCAGGGAAGATTACTAAAGCATCATATGTATTATATTTGATGATAGTGGGATCGCCATTTACAACGGATACAAAAATATCTTGTCGGATAAATATGTAACTTTGCCCACTTCGACTGGTTTTTTGTTTTGCCATTGAGTGTGTGTTGTACGCGTGGAGGAAAATGACGTCACTGCGTGACGTAAGAATGACGTAGCGACACTCACGAATCTGAATGCTGAACAGCTGCAGCCGTGGGATAACGGCATGGCTCGTGCCTAAGGTTCGGAAATGTCGCATAGCATACGCTGGCAGAAGCACCACAGGTGTATTCGCTTTTTGACACGGTCGTGGAAAAATAAACGGCATACCATGCCGTTTATGTTTAAAGATCAATTCCTTGTATTTTCTCGTGAATGGTAGAAACAAGTTTAGTTTTTTGTCGCCAAATGTGTTTCATTTTGTACCTGTTGTAATATATGTCACTTTTGCGGAGGTTGAGAGACATCGATTTCAGCCTAGATTTGAGACTGATTACATCGTTAAGTGTTACGGATTACAATTTACCAGCAATGAAGACGTTATAATTACAAAGCACATAATTTCATTGGCTCGTTTAAATGGCGCGGACATGGGACTGACTTCGGGCGAAATACACGGAGAATGAAGTCAATATGCTCTAAGGGTAGTGTTAACCCTAACTGGTCTGGGGGGGGGGGGGGCATTTTCCACTCCCACCGTGTTGGTTTCTTCCTCGTATCTCCGGAACGACAAACAATTGAGAGCTGAAATTCCGTGACTTTTTCGATTTGCATGACCCCACGAGCAGAGGATCATGGGTAAGTTCAAAATGGCAGCCATGCGGGGCTACCAGAAAAGTTATGTTTTCGTCATATTTCTTCAAAATCTTTGCATTTCTGTACGGAAAAGTGAGTAAATCTTTTTTTATTTCATACCAGATTATTATCTACTATTTTATCATGCAGTTTGTGCCAAGAAAAAGCAAAAAAATATAACATGAGATCCTGAAGGGTCTTGGCACCATCCATTGTCCGCAAATTGTAAGCTAAAGACAAGGGGATCTTTTTATCGATTGTTACTAAGAACAAACGATTGATTTGTAATTTTGTTGGCAGAATTTCGAATTTAAGCGAAAAACATCGAAAAAAGGATACTGGAAAATTTTCAGGAGTTTCAAGAAACTGTACTTGATGTCGGTTGTTATAGAACTTGGACTTTCGAATCGGACCAAAAAATCTTGCACAACTAACACCCGTGTGGGACCTGTGTACCAAATTTCAGAAAGATCCATGAAGTAGTTCCTCAGAATTCACGATAACAAGGTTTCAAGGGGAAATTAAAGATGGCCACCTGGCGAACATGTTGGATTTTCGAATCGGACAAAAAAGGGATCTTATACAAAGAGACTATAAGAGGAACCTGTGTACCAAAGCTCTTACTTCTCTCATTCAACCCTGAGATCAATCACCATCGGCTCTTCAATCCGCGGCGAATCGACCTCCATGGGTTCTTCTATTCCCAGATGCATTCCGATAGAAACTGAAATATCCGGTCTCGAGAATGGCGAGCGTGATCCGTGTATAACATTTCGGTGACGACTCAATTGACTGGGATGCTTAAAGGCTATATCACAATCCGCACATGTATGCATGGGTACTTCGTGGCATGCACGTGTGTGACAACGCCAACTGTCCAGGCGATGAAAGCGCTTCGAGCAAGTTGTGCAAGAGAACATATCGGCTGTGGATCTGGAAATGATGAATGCCGTAAAACTTTCGGCTCTTATAGGCCAACATAGGAGTACCCGGGTGTTCTACAGTCAGGGATGTACAAGAAGCCGGATGTACTCGGATGTAAAAGTGCCCGGATGTTCACGAATGTACTACCATCCCGGACTTCTATCAGGCCCAGGTCCAGAAGCTCTCATGTCCTGCACCGAACTACTGCTCGGTAACCCGTGAGTAAATTAACCACGGTCGTATGCTGTAAAATGCGAGTCGCATAGGGATGGGTCTCCATCATGGCTCTACAGCCATAGGAATGGGCTTGAGAGATCCAGAGGGACGTGTTAGACCATGTTACACATGCGCTTCTACACGTAGCTCTACGTGTGTAGTCCGCGATAAGTACTATTCTGATTGGTTAGTCCAAAAAGAGATCAACAACAACAACAACAGCAAAGATTACAGGTCAATCCTTTTATTAGCCCCTCCATCACAGCACATCCACGCTGGGGGAATCGCTATGGGTGTGTTTGCAATTCCATTATGCTATTGTCCGTGTCTTCAGAACTTCATTGTGCTGATCTCAGACTGCTCTTGTCCAATCAGAAGCCGACCCTCAGAATAAGTATAGGTCATGTCGAAGAATGGAGCACAAACTGTTGACGTCTTTCGGCTTGATGGGGATCAAATGACTGTGGAGTCTGAAGACTCGACTGCAATGCTGGCATTCGTGGCTGGGTGCCTTATGTACCGACCGTTGATGTCGCCGTAAATTATCCTTACGATTAAAGGACTTCCTGCAGATCGAACACGTATACTCGCCAACAGCACCTTGAAAAGTAGACTCATGGATGGGGTCAAACATCACGGGTTCCTCAGCCCTCAAGCGTGCATGTCCATGGATTACACGTTGGTGAGATCTCAACTGGCTGTGTAGTCTGAAGCGGTGTCCACAATCCCCACATTGATGCCTGGATGTCTCATGGAGACACCGTTCATGGCGGTGTAAACTATCCAGGCGATTGAATGTATCCCCACAGATCTCGCAGGTATACTGGGCAGTAGCGTCGTGGATGCTACACTCATGGCGTTGTAAGTCGTGCAAGCGTGTAAATGACTTAGAGCATGTGGTACACGTGAACATCGTGTCGTAAGTGGTGGAACGCATGTCTGCTGAAAGTGTCAGACCGTTTCCCTTTTATAGCAAGCTAGTTGTTGATCTATAGCCCGTAGGGCTATAGGGTACACCAGGGGTACAGGGTGCACCAGGTACGTGTGCCCAGTGGTAAATTGTGCGCAGGGGTCAAAGGTCAGTTCCGGTCACGTGAACGGAAGCGGAAGTGAACTCACAGAGGTCATATGCTCTCGGTCTTCGACTTGGGAGTAGTTAAACTGAGTGTTCTATAAATAGATCAACAGCTAGCTTGCTATAAAAGGGAAACAGTCTGACACTTTCAGCAGACATTCGTTCCACCCGTTACGACACGATGTTCACGTGTACCACTTGCTTGCACGACTTACAACGTCATGAGTCTAGCATCCACGACGCTAATGCCCAGTATACCTGCGAGGCCTGTGGGGATACATTCAATCGCCTGGATTGTTTACACCGCCATGAACGGTGTCTCCATGAGACATCCAGGCATCAATGTGGGGATTGTGGACATCGCTTCAGACTACACAGCTAGTTGAGATCTCACCAACGTGTAATCCATGGACATGCACGCTTGAGGGTTGAGGAATCCGTGATGTTTGACCCCATCCATGAGTCTACTTTTCAAGGTGCTGTTGGCGAGTATACGTGTTCGATCTGCAGGAAGTCCTTTAATCGTAAGGATAATTTACGGCGACATCAACGGTCGGTACATAAGGCACGCAGCCACGAATGCCAGCATTGCAGTCGAGTCTTCAGACTCCACAGTCAGTTGATCCCCATCAAGCCGAAAGACGTTTGTGTTCCATTCTTCAACATGACCTATACTTATTCTGAGGGTCGGCTTCTGATTCGACAAGAGCAGTCTGAGATCAGCACAGTGAAGTTCTTATAACATAAGTGAATTGCAAACACACCCATAGCGATTCCCCCAGCGTGGATGTGCTGTGATGGAGGGGCTAATAAAAGGATTGACCTGTAATCTTTGC
Source organism: Hanleya hanleyi (assembly GCA_036873755.1). Classification (NCBI taxonomy): domain Eukaryota; kingdom Metazoa; phylum Mollusca; class Polyplacophora; order Lepidopleurida; family Hanleyidae; genus Hanleya; species Hanleya hanleyi. Next base: position 10,187 of record JAVTVY010003535.1, read on the forward strand.
TGTTGTTGTTGTTGTTGTTGCTCTCTTTTTGGACTAACCAATCAGAATAGTAGTTATCACGGACTACACACGTAGAGCTACGTGTAGACGCGCATGTGTAACATGGTCTAACACGTCTCTCTGGATCTCACAAGCCCATTCCTATGGCTGTAGAGCCATGACGGAGACCCATCCCTATGCGACTAGCATTTTACAGCATGCGACCGTGGTTAATTCACTCACGGGTTACCGAGCAGTAGTGCGGTGCAGGACATGAGAGCTTCTGGACCTGGGCCTGATAGAAGTCCAGGATGGTAGTACATTCGTGAACATCCGGGCACTTTTACATCCGGGTACATCCGGCTTCTTGTACATCCTTGACTGTAGAACACCCGGGTACGGCATTCATCATTTCCAGATCCACAGCCTATATGTTCTCTTGCACAACTTGCTCGAATCGATTTCACCGCCTGGACAGTTTGCGTTGTCACACACGTGCATGCCACGAAGTACCAATGCATACATGTGCGGATTGTGATATAGCCTTTAAGCATCCCAGTCAATTGAGTCGTCACCGAAATGTTATACACGGATCACGCTCGCCACCTCTCGAGACCGGATATTTCAGTTTCTATCGGAATGCATCTGGGAATAGAAGAACCCATGGAGGCCGATTCGCCGCGGATTGAAGAGCAGATGGAGATTGATCTCAGTGTTGAATGAGAGAAGTAAGAGCTTCGAGCTTCAGTATCATGGATTGCCCGAAGACGTTTAGGTTACACTGAACGAAGATTGAACTTTCTGAAATGATGGCTTCTGATTGGTCGATAGGTCGGTCACCTCCCCTCTAACTTCCGAAGAGTCACGGACGTCACCGAAAAAACACGGAGATGACCGAAGAGACACGGAGGTTGCCGAAAAGACACGAATGTCACGGAAATAACGTATAAAAGTGGCAATTTTTTTACCGCATTCATGATTTCCAGATCCACAGCCGATATGTTCTCTTGCACAACTTGCCAGAAGCTGTTTACTCGCCCAGAAGACTTGCGACGACACGAGTCGTCCATCCACAATGGTACACTATATTCTTGCATAACCTGCGCACGGTCACTTAATCGGGAAGATGCTTTACTGCGCCACGAACGCTCACTCCACGAGGGCGCGAAGGAACAATGTAATGAATGTGGTCAACTCTTCAAACGACCCAGTCAGTTAAGACAGCACCAACGTTTGATTCATGGTCCGTCACCACGGCATGAGCGACAACTTCCTACTGAAGAGGAGCCGAGGAAGGTCAGACCCAGTGAAGATAAGCTCAGGGAGACGAATGTCACTGGTGATTCGAACACGGAGAGCCCGCTTATACCCACAGTTCAGAAGAGCCTAGATATCCAGCCGGTCCCTAGCATTACTGTGCCCAGTCATACGCCTGACAACAACGAACCTTTTCTGGAAGATGCGGTGGATGTTCTCAGCGATCTCTTACCCGAAAATCATCCACTGAGTGAGATGTGTCGACGCCATTGGTCCATGATCCGACACTGTTTTCATCAGCATCGCCCGATATTGGACTTATATAATTTGCGGTTGGAAGAAAACATCCGTCTACGTAGCTACGTGGAAACCATCTTCAACGACCAAGATACAGCCTTCAAGTTGAATCTCACTTTTGGATACATTCTTCGCCATAAAGAGACAGACCAGCTCCGTTATTATTATCCCAGCAATAATACCCGGGTGTTGGACCAGCCTTTCACCATTATCCGTCGTGCGTCAGTGGAGACGATGCTGAAGGAACTGGACAGCGTGGATAGTTTGGAATGGGTACGACAACGACGACAAAACACAAAATGGCAAGTGGAGAGGGTGACCAATGTTACGTTCTTCGTGGTTAAACTGACCACCACCCCCATCGGATGAAAGTATTCACCCATGCACTGATAGATACTCAGAATGCACAAACAACTATCTGAGGATATGTGGCCTCAACGGTATCCTGGCCTGCCCGACGATGATTAGAATAAACGGTTCAGAGCGAACATGGTCGAAGATGGAACTTTCTGAAATGGGGACTTCTGATTGGACAAGAATACATCTAACGGACTGGAACGAATATGAAACATGCAAATGGTGGCCTCTGATTGGACAATAATCTTCTTGAATTGTAAATATACCCAACGCGGCTCCCCCTAGCGTGGGTATGATGTAACATTGGGGAAAATAAACTATATGAAAAAAGTTCTTCTCTCATGTGTCATCCTTGTTGCTGTTGCTGTTGTTGTTCTCTCTCCGGTCTATATCATGGCGTTATGTTAGAGTGTTAAGGTGTAACGACGGGCGTTGACGGACGTCACTGCATTTCGAAGAATTAGTGACAATTCCATGGAATATCAGAGCTTCTGAGCTATTTCACCAGGGCGTTGAAGCATTGAGAATGACGTTGGTAGGCGTTGCTACAAGATGACACCTCACACGACGCATTCGTACCACGGATGGCCCATCTCTACACCAAGTAACATCCTTCACTGCTAAAAAATGCCCACTTTCGCTACTACTCGTACTGATGACGTCACCAATGACGTCACATATGCTGTGAATATTCCTGAAATCGGGGTCTACACGCCAGGAGCTACAACATGACACCTCCCATGACGCATTTGCACCGCGGATGGTCCATCTCTACACCAAATAACATCCTTCACTACCCCAAAAGGCTCACTTTCGCTACTACTCCTATTGATGACGTCACCAATGACGTCACAGATGCTGTGAACAGCCCTCAAATCGGGGTTTGCACCCCGAGAACTACAAGATGACACCTCCCACGACGCATTCGGACTGAGAATGGCCCCTCTCTACCCAAAATACATTTCTGCACTGCTCCAAAATGCTCACTTTCGCTACTACTCGTACTGATGACGTCAACGATGACGTCACAGATGACGCGAACATCCCTCAAATCGGGGTCTACACCCCGAGAGCTACAAAATGACACCTCCCACGACACAATCGGACCGTGAATAGTCCATCTCTACCCCAAATACCTCCCTTCACTGCCCCAAAATGGCCACTTTACTGACTACAACCAACTGCGCATGCGCAGATTGACGCGGCTTGCACTTAAAAACACACCATTCTGACTCTACCCCACACAAGCTTCACTTTGACACCTTCCACGACCCATTCGGACCCATAGCGGTGCATCTCTACCCCAAACACACACCCACATACCCCCCAAAATGCCTGCTTTCTATATTACGGGCCAGACTGCGCATGCGCAGACTATTGAACACGGACGAACCATTAGTCCAGTCGGATGCTCCTCCACGAGAGCTTCAAAATAAGACCTCATACGACACCATAGGACCATTAGGGAATCACCTAGACCCCAAAACGTCCACCCCGTATGGGCCTATACTCCCATAGCCATGCAGTATAGGCCTATGGTCCTACCCAGGCCTCGGTGACTTTTTCCAAAAATTTCACCGTTTCGCTCCGGGACCCCTCCCATCGTGTTCTAAATGACGAGACGTGAAAAACAAATCCAAACAACCCTACCGCAAATGTATAGAAGTAGGTTTCCCAGTGGGACAAACATCGGTCCTATACCTCAGTATTTTCGATAAAGTCCGTGTTCCGTATTTTTTTTCCGGAAAATTTTACATGCACCCACCCATGTCTGGATGCCCCTTCACATAGGCTTCACATTGATACCTCATACAACTCCATTGGACCATTAGTGGCTCCTCTAGCTCCAAAACGTCTAGCGGGACCCATACAGGGTCCAGTTTTCGACGCTAGTTGACCACATCCCGACGAAATGGCCAGTGTTCGACACCGGATGTGCCGCCATCATGAACATACGTGCCGCCATCTTGGATATGTCCCATAATGCACCGGGTCAAAATACTCGCTTCTTATTGGCTGAGAGCTCTCAACCTGTAACCATTTCGGTCATCTATACGCGGTAAGACTGACCCTGGGATCGTGTGTATCCATGTTCAGCCTACTTTCGGCAAATGCAAGAGGGAATTTCCAGAAATCAATACCACGTGACTTCGTCAGCCAATCAGCTAAAGTATACCGACGTAACCCCAACGTAACTCGCCATTTTCGAATCATGTGATGTCCTACTTGTTCAAAATTACAGATCTACCACACCTCTTGGACGATACGAAAGTTATTCATTCTTATATATTTTGTAAGCCCAGGCAATATCGGTTTCCGAAGTGGTATGAAAACCAGATTTCTCGAGTCTGCTCTCCGCCGGATGAAGGCCGAACAGAATCCGGTAAAGTACCGGATATCGCTCCGCGATAATGGAGACACACGATTGTGCGCTGATTGGTCCACTCTTTGGTGAATCTCATTGGATAATTTTGGCGCTCACACAGGGCTGCATTGTTTGCTGCAATCCCCTCTTTTTGCTCAAGCTCCGGTCAGTTTACCCATCAGTGTGGCACAGCCAGTGTATAGGCTGATTGAGACAGAGATAAATATATTTTCTCGATTTGGCGAGCCTGTATTAAAAGCGCAGCTGTCTGTTCAGTACAGTGTAGGCGAATTAGTGTATATCGCACCTCTCAAAATGTATTAAAATAAACATGTATAATGTAGTATTCAGACTGACACAGTATAATTAACTTGTATGTCAGACTCATACTGCATTAGCTACATTGATTTCTAACGTCCTTCTGTGCACAAGATTATATTCTTTGTGTTTGAGAAAACGAAAAATTTGACAGCTGGTTTTTGCTTTCTTCTCCAGTTTCCGTCTAGCCATATTGTCTATGGGTATAGTGAATATCTCTCCGTGGCTTTGTGCCGTGTAAAGAGATGATATTATATGGGCAATATGGCGCAAGAACAAAGTACCTGCTGGTTTGTTTAGCACATGCAGATAAACCATATGCAGATAAACCATATGACAATGGAGGCCGAGGTCTCTTATCAAGACAACGGTATATGCGGCTTTAGATATCTGCTGGTTTGTATAGCACATACAGATATACCGGAAATATGACAATGGAGGCAAGTCTAGCAGGACAGTAATAATTGTCTTCTGTTTTGACTGGAGGTATAGTTCACCACGGGCAATCATGGTCGGGTCTGGATAATTCCACAGAAATTACTACAAGGATCAAAGAAGACCAAAGGTCAACTTCGATACACGTGTTGAACCAGCGAGACACGAAGTCAAGTCATATAGTATAATAAATACTGGTCCTAGGGGCCACACCTGCAATAACACTGGTGAAAACCCAGACTCCTTATAATAAATACTGGTCCTAGGGGGCCACACCTGCAATAACACTGGTGAAAACCCAGACTCCCAACCATGAAAACAAAACAGGCAAGTAGGAGTCTGGGTTTCACATAAATCGATCTTCACAGGTAATATTAAGTTCAATTTATCATACTATACCTCGGGGACATTCTTGGCTACAAATATGCAGAGTAAACATAGTACATAAACATGCCACAGTAGCGTGGTGAAATTTGGAGTTATACATAAGTACCGCTTTGGACCTTGTTGGAACTGAGGTAAGGAAAGGACAATTCCTATAACTGCTTGATAGCTTTTATAAAATATTCATAATCTCATTTCCCCTCACTTCAACATGTGCATGTTGTGGAAATTTCTTCAGTTCCATTAACTTGCTCCCCAGGGAACTTGTATGACAATATTATAAATTAAAATGTACTGAAAATCACAGAATCCAACAACATTTTGATGGAGCCTGTTGTTTAGCCCCTTTCTAGCATAAAACAAATTCTGCCTTCAGGATTGACCGAAGGATTATTCGAATGGTATAAATAAAGCATTTCAGACATGTGTTGTGGTTTGTGGTTCATTCTGGCCTCATGTGGAAACAGCAATTTGCATCATTAGTGAATGTTTCGAGTTTGCCTTTTCCTTTCATTATGCGGAGGTGGGTACATTCAGAGATGAAAACTATCAATAAGCTGCAAAGTCCTTGCAATGGTTACTCCGTAAAATATGATCTATATATATACACCAATTAAAAAATCATAACTAGGATTGGTTTCCTTAGATGGTACCGACAAGTGGAATTTCTGGTCTGGGCCCATGGCATGCATGGACTGTATGTGCTTTAGAATAGGTTAGTCAGACGACTATTCTGTGAAGTCATGTGACGCAGTCAGTATGTCGGCACCTCTTTCCACTTCCCTTATATGTGTTGTAACTTGTTACAGTTAGATTTTTTTTGTATCATGCTTCTATTTGATATGTCTTACCATCAACTATTTTCCTTGCGAGAGCTGACGACTAAGCGAAACATTAACAGGGTGGTGCAAAACGATGCCGGCCTACTGACAAGAAGTCAGGTGACGTCACAAACGAATATACTGATTGCATCTTTCTGAACATCACAAGAAGCAAACGTGAACCCTGCGATGATTTGTAAATGACACTAGGTCCTGAGCGGTATTAGATACAAATATTTTTGAGCAATGATGTAATAGCCCTTCAAGTCATCTGTTAAAAAATGATGAACTATGTGACCGCAGATCGAAAAAACACGGCCCAAAGGAGGGAATATTTATCGTATGTAGAACAAATACCTGAGAACCAGCATTCATTCATCATTTTTACAAGTCACAACACTACAATCACAGTGCTTTGTACAGAGGGCAATGTGACGCTTAACGGAACTCCTTCAGCTGGGAATATAGGTAAGCTACTTATGTTTCTCAGTTGTTTTGCTCGTATAACCCCGGGTTAATCGGTCTCTAATTCAAGTTACAATATCCTACATTTGAGCAGAATTTGAGCAGGATAACCTTCCTACTCTCTATACCCAACTGTGTCCTCGAGAGAGTATACCGAAAACTGTGAAACAGAACGTACCTGCATGAGAACGCCCATGATGAACCTGAGAATGACGAAGACGATGTACGAGTCTGTGAAGAACAGGCCGATACCAACGCAAATGGGGAGGTACAGAGTGGCGATCAGGACCGGGAGTCTTCCAAAAGCGTCAGCAAGATGACCGAAAACCAGACTTCCCACCAGGACACCCACAAAATATATCGTTGTCGCCAGGTTATTGAGATACTTCCAGTGATAAACCAGGTCAAACTAAAACACATCGATGATCAGAAAAATACGGTAGCATTAGCATCATATCAAGAGCAGCTGGATCTTTACCATTTAACGGGAGACAATTTGTGGTGACCTTGTCCAGCATAAATCATGCGGTTATTCGTTAAAATCCGGAAATAAATTCAATGTACCTCGTTTGAGGACAGATAGCTATGTTTAACTGTCATTTAGTTTCCAAGTAATACAGGTATGGAATGACCCACCCACGGAACTTGGAACAGGTCAACAATTTCACTAATTGGTACGGAACATTCTGAAGATGTGCATTGTGTACATAGTAACCATGTCCGTATTATAGCATTGCTAGTTGTACTGTGAACTCTTGTACTCGTGTACATTTGTCTAATAAGGTCTTACCATCGTTCCTAATCTGCTGCTGGTTGGTATATTTTATGTCTATAAAATAGCTCGATTAAGAGCTAATATTTTTTTATGTTTTAACTATGATCACCGAAGTGCTGACATAATTCGCTACAATGCCTTATCACAAGTGGAAGAGATGCTCTTCATGTCTTGTAAATATCACTGAAGGTTGTAGGCGCGAGTAAAATATGACAGGGCTAAGACTGAAAATCATCATTTTTACAGTGCTTTAGAAATTTGACAACATATCAGTGGTGATATTTTTTTATAGCTCTGATATACATGAGCAGTGTAACTAACGTCACAGGACCTACGAAGTACAGTAGGCATTAGGACTCGAACGCGAAATGAACTCTTGGAAATCCCTACCCCCAGTTGAAATCCTGCCTATATTAAGATGGACACCGCCCGAGTCAGAATCGCCAGTGATTTTCATCAAAAATCACCAGAAATTTTCATCAAAAGTAGGTCAGCTCAGAACTTGTTGGTAACAGTCTCCTAATGCGCCTTCATTCCAAAAATAAATAACGATCGCGGATTTAATTTTACAATTTATTAATTAAAGGAAACAGATTGAATAATATAGGTTCAGTAGATTTCAAGCTTTACATGCGAAAATACATTTACATTTCTTTAATGATTTTCAGTGCCCTTGTCCAGGATCAAAATAACTTTTTGAATCACATTATTTCCCCAACAATACAACACATTTTTATATATAGTACTATGGTAGAAAGGTATCATTTATGTAGTTTACGGTAATTCAACTCAAGACCAACACCTTCTATGCACAAGATAATAATGATTCTGTGTCATTCTCCTGAGCATAACCGGTACAAAGACGAATAAATAGCGTCTCTTCATCACGTTGTTATCTAGATATATGAGACAACACATTTTGGGTATCGGCAATCTGATGAATGTACTATTCCGGTTTTCTTGTTTCACATTATATTCTATGGCGGTTGATCGGTGATTTTCTTCATTGGTAAACGTTAAACCACCTCAGCTTCGCTGTGTGAATCGGAATTGCATTGCTGTGACACATCAACACACTCCGTGACAGTGATTCTGTATCCCCTAATCAAGGAATCAAAATGGATCAAGATTTGAAATGACAAGAGAAATTTAGACATATTTTGTTTACACATGTAATTTTTTGTTCAAATTATATCCAAGTGTGATATATAGTCAACATTCAAGATGTACAAAAAAAAACAAAGTATGTCCTCATATTTTCACATCCATGCCAAGAAATACTGCATTGAAAAGGGTCCATTTAGCCTACCCTGTTTTATCGCTCTAATCAACAATGGCGGGGTCATATTTCTGCTGTCAAAATTGTATTTCCCTCCAAAGTCTTAACCCTTGAATCCAAGTCACACACTCTCTGATGCAAAGTAATGATTGTCCTAACTATCCGATTAGCACATTATGAACATGTCTTTGGTCATAGTTTAAATATCATAACTCACATCAATGTTTTCTGCTATATTATTTCAATGATATGGTTTAACAATTTAAGTTATGCAAACAGCGCTGATTGTTTGAGGGTATATGCAGTAGGCCTATGCTGTCGGGCAATTGTGGAATTGTCCCAGATGCACGTTAAGATTAACCTCAGTAATAGGGCCATGTGGCATACAGTGGAATGTATTTTTAGCTGGACAGGACTCGGTGGTGGTAACTGATACTCAACAAACGCGATAAAACGCTGGAGCAAAACGGACCACAGTTTTCTTGGCATGATGATCAAAGTTACTTTATCTAGTTAAATTCTACCCAAATAAGACCCTTTAAACAGCCGTCATGGCTTTGTTTCACCCTCAGTAAACTTTTATCATTGTTGCTCACACAGACTAATCTGAAGGATGATACCACATCTTTCTTTCTTCTGCTGGGTTATTGCACGAGGATAATTGGTTGAAGTAGGATACTTCACCATCAGTGGGTAATTTGACCTGAATTTGAAGCCTGATGTGGTCAATGATGAAATGTTTGGATGTGAAATAGGATACACGTTAAAGGCTACAGTTTACATATATATATAACAATATACTGAAGTGTTAATTATAAATCTAATTTTAATCAGAATTATTTCAGATCAGAACTTGCTGGTAACAATGCCCTAATGCACGTTCATGCCAAAAATAAAGGTTCTAATGTCAATGGTTCGCCTTATTTTGCCGACGAAAGGATTCGTATGGACTCACTGACTCATTACCAGACAATTTGCGATCTGTAGCCTACTTCGTAGGAATATCCTTAGCTTGCGTACAATCCCGTTTTCGTTACCTCCGAGAATTTTAAATCTATTAGCCAGAGATAGCCACACGATCACGAAAGTTTATCGGGATTTAGCGTATTTTCGATCATTGTATTGTCCATTGAACATAATCGAAGAATTTGCAAGACCGACTTTTCTTGAGACTACTTGGATAAAGGACTAGACATAATTAATTTACCACGAATCCTGAATGATCCAGAGGTACGCAATACTGTATCAAACTATTTCAAGTTCACAGAACGTACTTGCATTTCAGATAATTATACCAAATCTACAGCCACCAATTATTCTGATGCTGCAATGGGTTTGCTCGAAACTTATGCTCGGCAGGCGGTAGTTGTGATTTTAAATCGTCGAAAATTTACCTATACACCATGCAAAAAAATCTGTCACCCGTAACGTTCATATAGTGAGTGATGAAAACCTGAAATCACTCCCGATGAAGGGACCTGAACATAGAGAGCCGAGAAAAAATAAACCTGAAGGCAGATCAGAAGACAGTCCTGGCTGCACTGAAGCAGCATGTTACTGAGTGTCCAAAGTGAGAAAAACTTCGACCTACAGTATTCGCTGATTGGCTGGACCTCACCAAGGTCGATGAAATAATCCGTCATATTGACAGAAGTAACATTGCCCAAGCAACACAAGTACTGCGAATACTAGAAGCTCTAGCATTTACGCCATTGTCCCAGCGAACAAGTCTAAAAAAGAAAATAATGAGTAGAACCTTACCATCTACTTACTCCTGAAAAGTATTTACTTTCGGACTAGAAGATTTATTAAACAATCACAAAACGTGTCTTCCAACAACTCCTAGCGATATACCAAACGCTTACTGGATTCCTAAAATGCATAAATTACCATACAAGGCTAGATTCATAGCTGATTCTAAAAGCTGCACCATCAAGCAAGATCTATGACGTAACGATTCGTAACTTGTGGCTAATTCAAGTTAACTCGGGGCTAGGTCCGTATGAAACCACGTACTTCAAGATCCTCATTGTGCTCATATGAACAGTCACAATCAAAGCGTGACGGAGATGTATCATTCTCTAGATCACGACCTTACAACGAACAATACTATGGATTGAGAATACTGGTCAACGATACGGATTTGATATTTTTGGAACATCGTTATGTCTTGCCGGCATAATTCGAAACTGCAAACCGCTTCTCTCTTGCAGGAAACTAGCCTATGTTTATGTATACTATGATTTTCTTTTTGAATTTGGTTCCAATACTGTTAAATGGAATATGGAATAGTTCTTTGGATTATGGGCGCGGATATTCCTTAATGGACGACTGAATTATGAATGACGGACCAGACGTCTGTAATAAAATACTGTTGACCGAGGTAAATGCATTTCTGGAGTGGTATTGCGCCACTATTTCTAAAAAATCTGGCGTTGATTGTATGTGGATATTGAAAAAACTCAAATTACCTTGCGGGAGAAATTGGTTCTAAAGGTCGCACACCGTACAGACATGTATCCACATGGGATTTGTCGATTCTCTATAATACAATCCCTGCTCAGTACATCATCAACGGTCTAAGTTCATTAACTGTTACGCTGCTGAATTCTTCTTTATGGTGCACTGCAAAAGTTCCCATTTTTACGATGTATTACACTATTACACCCGGGTTTTATGAGCGAAAATATCATTCATGTGTGTGTGTCAAGATTTGCCTTTCGTAGAAGCCGGTTCGTAACAGTTCGGTCAACGTTTATTTTATTTTATTTTATGCCGAAATATTTAAAATTGTCATTGTAAATACATTTTATTGTAAGAGGCTACATTGACTTCACCTTATTATCGCCAAAAACAACGATTTTCAGCGAAATAACGCTCGAAAAACGTGCTTTTTTTGGCTGTCTTCAGCACGGTCGTGTTCCGCTATCTGACCGCCATTTCGAAAGATCTAGGTCTCGTTGTCAAGGGGAATCCTTGTTCTTTCTATAAATAGTCATTACTTTGATGGATGGCCAATGAAAACACGCGATGATGACGGATTTGGAAACGATAGCGGGATTTCCCTTTCACAGAGCTGGAAGCAATGAGTCTCGCGATTGGACAAAGCCTCCACGTGGCCGAAATAAAGGTCGTTCATTGGCCCAGACGTTGTACTGGAAATTTTCCATAAGAAATTACGACGTAGAAAATGGCGACTCGCGGAGGAAGTTGGCAGAATTATGTGAAAATAAAGTTTGTTACGATGATTTCATCGTAATCAACACTATGGAAAGATAAACTGTGCTTTTATACTTCAAATATACCAAAGAATCATATATTTTGATGGGATTTTCCGTGAGTATTTTATATTTTCTGAGCGGCATTCTCGGCGAGATTTTATGAAAATCTCCCCTCGCGGTCTTTATTTATTTTTTTATTTCTTTCTCCCGATTTCGTTCTTCTAATACAGCATATGAAAGTTACATCCAGAAAATCAAGACAGACTTAGCTAACAATATACATATGGTTTTTATCATGTTTCATGCATGGTAAATTTGAAAATATCGATTTTAGACAATGGTACGCGAAGACCGATAAGTTCAGGGCCACTCTCCCGGGCCCCCCGCAGTCTACACTGCGGCCACTCTACCGGGCCCGCCGCAGCGTAACAGTTAATAATACCTGTGTTCAAGAAAACCGATCGCCAATACATTAATGTCAGATGCCATAAAGCCTTCTTAATAGCTCGACAAGAAACAAAGGAAATAATTCATGGGATTTTTCTGTGTTTACAGACGTGCTTTGAATTTCTCAGTAATAATATATATGTGAAATTAGCAACACAATGTATAAACAGCATATAGATAAGGGTAATATTCGTGTGTCACTTTTGGCTGACGTATGTCTGTTCTCTTAGGAGTCACGTCCAATTAATCGAGTCACTTTTTCGATGCCTTCGAGATGGATCGAGAAATTTCTCGGCTGAAACCGGGACCCCTGACCACATCTCCCGGTTTGCTCCCGGTTTTATCTCGATCGAAATGTCCCGGTGTTCGAGATGGATACAAAAATGATGGGTAATCTCGAAGGGGGTCCCAGTTTTCAATATGTCCGTGTTTAAATCTCAATCGATTAGTATGTTGCCCGGTTACCATATTTTGAGGGCACTCGTCGCATATGTACATCGCGGCCAAAATACACCCAGAAAAAAAATTTCCAATGTGTTTTCCCATGTTATCCATCGTTTATTTGGTATATCTATATTTTCCACTGAAAAATGAACTACTTGTTTGACCGGAGTACTAAACTCAATGTGTAATTTGTTTTATAATTTGGTATTATCCATTGCAGATTTCATTTTACTGGGAATTACAGTCTTGTTCAAATAAGGAGATTATATCAACAAAGTTTATTCATGACATTTACATGTCTGGAAATAGTTAGCGGAAATGCTGACGATCGGTACTAATCCACGCCACAGTCGTTCTGTGATAAAACGTCGGCTTGAATCAACAGCGAAGTGAGAGGAGTTAATTTCTTTGAGAGAGGAAATCTGAAACAGCACTGTTGGCGGCGTGTGATAATATTCATTGCTGATTTCATGTGTGTAGGAAATTAACCAAATAAAAAAAAGTAATTACCACACAATTCAGAGAGCAATCACGCTTCAGACCAACGCATACAATTAATTTCAATGTAAACGACACCGCGTGTTGTTTGTTCGAAATCTTCGACTGAGTGTTTATGTTTATATTATTCTATGGTTTCCAGAGTATTAACAGCCGCTTCTTTGGTCTTCATCTCCGCTTTATTTGTGAATACGGGCGACATCTCTGACGATAAAGATCCTCTTTTCTGATAAACTTTCAGAGGAACATGTGGAATTTTATTCCAAGACTTGCGGAATTTATTTCAGTTCGCAGTTCCTTAACGTATATCATGTAGTGATTCAAATTCTATATAAGTTAGCCAGTTTTTACATTTTGAATTGTGATGTTTCTTTCTTTCCATTCATGACGTGCAGAGAAATTGCGCTGCCAAAGCAAGTATGCGACTACGGATCTCTAGACAGAATAACAAAATAATATTAAATCATGTTCAATTGAATTCATTATCATGTATGCATATATACTCGCCCAGATTAATCTCGCTGTCACAGAATACATATATAAGGAACCTTCCGAATGGTTCAAGCTTTCATTTGACGGCATTTCGATTCCATTCTCGAAGCATGTGGAGTTATTTCGACGAGGATCGAGATGGCCTTCTGCTTCGAGACAAAACCGGGACCAAACCGAGACAACAATCGATAGAGGTAAACCGAGACTCTTTGAGACCTTGAGACCTGATCCCTTATGAATACGACTAAATGCTGACGCTTTAAAAACCTGATCAATTGAAAACCCGTAACTTCGCATACACCGAGCGGTATATAGACGATGTTCTCGCTGTGGATAATCGCTGTATGAATGATGCAGGGAAAGATATATATCCAGACCACCTTCAAATGATTTGGAGGAAACTGCAGAAAGCCCTAATGGCACTTTATATTTTACACCTGTATCTCTATAAAATTGATGCGTCAACTTTACAACTACAGAGACGATTGCAATTTCGAGATCGTAATCTATCCATTATTGGACAGCAATATATTCCAGTGGGGCCTGCATAAGGCGTATACATATCTCCCGTGGTAGCATTTGCTAGATCCCGTGTTAAATGTGACGTTTTTAAACAACGTCACAAAACATTATTAAAGAACCTTATAAAACACAGTTTCTCAAGCTATGAGCATATGTATTTCAAGATCCTCATGATGCTCATGAGAACAGTCCACAATCAAAGCGTGACTGAGATACATCATACTCCAGATAACGACTTTACCACGAAATTCATATGGATTAAGAATACATATCCGCGATATGGATTTTTCGTATATTATGATGTCTTGCCGGCATCTTTGAGAAAAGTTTACCGCTTCTCTCTTACATGAAACTAGCCTATTTTTTGTATACTACGATCTATTTTTTCAATTTGATATCAGTGCTGTTATAAGAATTAACTCCTTGCATTGGGACGCGAGAAGTCTTTAATGGACGACAGCTGAATATTGACTGACGGACTAGACGCTTTTATTTGTTACTGATCTTGATATCCATATTTGTAAGTGAGATTTCAAGCTCTCCGGAGTAGAATTGTGTCACTATTTTGGTGGTTGTGGGCCCACGTACTGTTTGTCCTTGGATGAACCCACGCAGTGGATACTGGCGGTGAAATGAGATTTCCATGGTCTTCCTCACTCAGGATTTAACCTACGATGTCGCGTATTAGTGAGGTGGCTTGCAAAAAGATCGTGACACGCTGGACCAAAGCACCAAACTTGGCCCATCCATCACTTGCGGCATACAAAACAATATCAGAAAATAAAAAAATGGGGAAAATCGGCCAAAAAAATCGTCCGCAAAATGACTTTATTCGGTAGCGCATGAACCAGTGATATAGCGTGGCAATTTTCAGCTTCCCAGCCTGAAGGATAATAAAAATAACGAAGCTGTTTTAGGCTAACTATTCTTTAAATAACAATATTGCCCCTCAGATGCCCTTTTGGGGGCCAGAGTGCATCACACAGCCCAGAGCAAAGGGCAGCCCTTCTGATATTGTTTTTATGCCTCAAGTGATGAGTGTGTCAAATTTGATGCTTTGGTCCAGCGTGTCACGATCTCCCCAAAATATGACCCTAAGCCACCTCACTATATTGCGAAGCTGAAGGGTTAATTCCCCGGTATGTGAAGTTTTTATAAATATTCAGTTATTACATAGCAAGTATGAAAGAGGATATGTGAACTGAATTCTAACAGCCCCGATTTAGCTGTATAGTCAAGTTATAATTGCGACTTGCACCTACCATAGACATAGTATTTCAAAGTATCAGTGATAAATTCAGCTGGGTTTCATTTGATAAAATTGAATAATGTATTTATATTTAGAAACACAAATTTTGAAAAATGACCTATATTATACTGGCGTACCGCTATACTAAATCCTTGGTCATTCAAGTCAACACTTTTATGGATAATAGATTTATTGCTTAACTTCACAGTGTGTTAAACGAACGTTTGATTCGCCTCAAATTACAAACTTAGACTAAGCCAGCCCCTTTTAGATTATTTGATAACTCCGACAGTTACTTGTGGTGTGCTGTCCTTATTTCCTCATCTGTTCTCATTTTTTTGTGTCACAGTCGATTTAGCTGCAGATAAATTTGTTGTTGAATGAAATATTGCTGAACGCGACATTAAACCTGATTCTCTCTCTCTCTCTCTCTCTCTCTCTCTCTCTCTCTGTTTTTGAATGAACCGTCTTTGCTCCTGCACACACGCTATTACTTTATTACTTCAGTTACCGCCTTCGACATGTTCGAGGTCGTCGTCCAGGTCGGATGAACACTCAACCCGTGCGTTGCATGGGCTCAGTGTTCATTCCGCTGGGCGACGTGTACACACAAACTGACTGGATGAGGTGTTCATGTTATTTATTGGGCCAATTGAAATTGAACTGCCGTATTTCGTAATACATACGGAAACAGTTTACTTTGAACATGGTAAAAATGTCAAGGAAAAATGAGTCGCGTGTACCAGGCCTAAGGCAAATTAAACAACGACAAATCTTGTGAATGTTAAGTGCTTGAAAACTTCCCATTAGCAGAGTACATCCATCAAGTCTTACCTAATTCACATAGTAGGATATAATAGTGGCACTGTATCTCCATTCAATTCCATATGTCATAGTATCAAAATGGCAATTTTAGCTCATATATGTGTACAGTTTTAAAAAAACATATTCATTCTTGTCTACACGTGTGTATACCGTCGTGTATATGTTACCCTGCAGTCGACACATATTACTTCTGGACAGCGATCATCGCACAATTTATTCAAGTTTATTCAACCGAGAACACCGCCACTAGCTGAAAAAGAACACACATATATATATCAGTTTGGAAATGAAGTTGAGCTCTTTGCGGATTTAGCCTCGGTGGATCATATCATATTCATGTACATTCGTCTGTGGAGATTTAACATGTTTTTTAGTTACTCCGAACAGCCTGAATGTTCTAGCAATAGAATCTGTTACGTCAACAATAATAGAAAAACGCATCAGAAAGATTTGTGAAGACGAGTATAATATTTATTCACAATTCTAAAATCATATACAAATTAAGTTAGGTCAATACAGTAAACAAACTTCAAATAAAATCTTACTGTTCATTGTTATACCGGTGTATCTCTCAAAGTTCTTACCAACGTACAGATCTCTATACAGTTCGTGACGTGTAGAAATCGCGTCCCTATATTTCCTCAGTCAATAACGCTTAGCTGTTGTCCAGATTTCATCAGTCCAATCACGTAGATAATACACTGCGGTCGAACACAGCCAACAGGTATATAATCCAGCAGTCAGTTATTTCAGCCAATATTCTCCAGTAACGTTAATGTCCAGTTAGCACCTAATCAATTGTTCAAGTCTCTCCCAGAACACAGTATATCAAACGTATATGACAGCCAGTATTCATTCCCTGCCTCACAACTATCGGGAATTCGAGATCATTCTATCAGATCAACAAATTTATCGGTACAACAATGACGTAAGATTAAACCCAGATACGATTACAACTACGAGAAATTTCCACATATTTAAACCAGATAATCAAATGCTATTTATTCTATAAACTTCCATCGTAAACAATGCAATCAGTCTACATGTATAGATGGCGCTACGGCATAACGGCGTTTTACATCCTGGGCTCTTTATGCATGGACAGATGGCGCTGTTAATGGATGTTTCATACTGCGGCCATTTGCAATCACGATAGCTTAGAGAATATTCCAGACAGAAGACTAAAATTATCCACACACGACAAATAGGTCACGATAACTAGAAAATTCCAGATGAACAGAACGTAAACATGTTTACCACAGAACAGAAGGTCAACAAGTTCACCTAAGTTCCACAATTCTAGAACGATCTACAGTGTCTTACTGTAATACTGTAGCGTGACCGGCTCGACGTGTAATCATGGCATTTTGCGGGAAGAGAATCCTGACTTACAGATGTTACGATCGTTGTGACTTGCACCCGGTAGACATCCTAGATGCGTTTGTTAAGTCCTGAGCGTCGAACAACCTGGTGATCTGCGACAAACTCTGGTAAATTTTATCGCAACAGACAAGTATGGAGGCTGCCATCTTGGTTCTGATTGTTTGGCATTGTGAGGCTATTTTGGGAAACAGCGAGATGCACGCGCTGTAAAGCGCGGACCTAGGAGTAAATTCTCTGCCATTATCCGAATTGATTATTGGCTGATTGCAGACCACATCAAGTCTCGTGCAGTTGGAATTTGCGCGAAAAGTGCAGACGTAAACGAATGAGGGAAATTTATTTAATTGGCTGTTAAAGCACAAGAAAATTCATCATTGGTTGATAATTCCCGTGCGGAAAAGATGCTAAAAATAGCAGAATCCTCCCGTTGGGTATAAATACAGGCCATTTTCAGCATACGGCGCGCAGACTGGCGAAGAACTTGGAGAGGTGAGATCTGTACAAGATCTGAATAAGATCTTGATATCTGTATAAGATATGGAACATTTATTTACTATAGGGCAGGGAGAGGGAGCTTCCCCGGCGTAGGCGCGTCGTGAAACTACATCAAAAATATATTTATTTAAGCTGAATAAGCTTAATGACTATATTTTGAGGGCAGTAACGTCTTGCATAAAGACGTACGGACATTTCGCTGTGTAACCAGACCAGGGGCCCTGATGGAGGTTGATGGCTGTTTGTCCTTCCACTGTTTTACCAGACCAGGAGTCGAGATGACAGAAGCTGAGACGAGCTTTTCCCTTCCCAGAGGACGGCTGGATTTCAGAGGGTCCTGACATGAGGTTGACGGTGCATGGTGCCCCCCCCCCCCTCGCCTGCTGTTCCTAGATGTTCACCCGGGCCTGTCCCAGTCTCGCCCACCCGTGTTCCTTGTTTAATTAATTTAAACGTTCTAGTTCCTGGAACACGGGTGCTACTATTTATTTTAGATATTATTTTAACAAAGCAGGAATTAATCATTCTTAGATATAATTTCTATAAAGTAAGGGTCGCATTGGTTAATGCACGTTCAGTTAAGATAAATGAGTTTAGCAAATTCATAATAGCTAAACTGTGTTATTTCGGGCATGATAATCTGTGATATGGTGTAGTCTAGGGGAGGTAACTCTGCTTCATAAGTGACTGCTGTGTTTAGATGTAGTTGTCTTCTCTTTGACCGTGTTTCAGACAGTATCGAGATATCGGTCATTGAATGTAATTGAGTGCGCACATGCGCGGTGGAGCTGTCCTAGATTCCTAGAATTGGCAAGCCACATGTGCCAACATCTCATCGTCATTTAAAAGGATTTTTCGGGTTTTTAATTTCAAAATTTCGCTGGAATGCCGCGTGCAACCCCTGCACGGAAGCGTAGGGCTCCTGCGGAGCCGGCTGTTTCCAGGGAAAGAATTTCCATCAGGCCAAAAAGAAATCGTAAACCAAGTTCCAGGCTGCGTGAGGACACTGAGGTCGATGTCCGTGCTGACCCCACGCCGGATGAGATGACTGGCCAGGCTGCCACTGCCAACCTGCAACAACAACAACAACCACAGGAACAGCTGATGTCACAGCTGTTACGACAGCATGATATGGGTACGGGTAAGGTTGCTGGTGCTGTAAGTCCTAGCACATCTGATAATTCTGCATTTGTTCAGGCCTTAGAGGCATATAATAACATTAGTGTCATGGTAGAGCTAGCTAGGCCACATATACAGAAGCTAAACACATTTGTTGGTGATAGTAACTCTGGGGGCGGAGGCCAAGTACCGGTACCAGTAATTAGTCACCCTGTTATGAATGAACATCATGATCATGTCCCTGGGTCGGGGGATATTTTGACCGAAGTGAGTCCGTTAAACGTGGGCACTTCTGCCATATCAAATGTAGTGTTCAATGCAGGTACTCCAGGGAATGGGGGACTAGTAGAACCTGGTAACCCTGGCCAGGCCATAGCAAATAGTTCTGATGAAGCCACCCTGTCAATGTATGAGCCAACTCCGCTCCGTAGCATATCAGATTCTCTCGGTGCTCATGTGCCAGACAATATCAAAGAAAAGATCTGGAAAGGGGGATTCATTGATTTCCCTATATTACTCAAATCCAGTAAGGACATGTTAGAACCCTCATATTCTCTCAACTTTGGCATCACTGATGGCAAAGCAGTTATGCATCCAAAGTTGGTGAATCGACCAATAAAGGATATTGAAATTACTGCCTATATTATTTTCATGGATATTTACCTGGAGCGGCATCCGACACGGGCCAGGGAAATGTTGAAATATTTGAACACCGTTAGAACTATTGCATCTCGCCATGGTAATTTAGCATGGTCACGATACGATGAGCAGTTCAGGTGGAGAATGGCGAAGAATCCTCTCCGTTCGTGGGGAGTCATAGACGGGGAATTATGGATGATAGCCATGTTGCCACAAAGTAAACCAGCCATCCCTTCAAAAGGGGGTAGCACAAACCCTAAACTGCAAACTCTGCTGGGGTTATAACCAAGGCAAGTGTGAGTTTGTCAACTGTCGATTCACGCATGCCTGTAAATATTGTGGAGTGTCCGGTCACCCTGAAATCCGATGCTTCAAGGCCAAAGGGAACTCAAAGAATCGTTCCCAAGACAGGCAGCCCTTTCGGGCTGGCCTTCACTCCAATAAAGGTGGAACAGCTGGAAATTCAGCTTAGAGATTACCCAAACAAAGAAGATGCCCAGTACCTGTTAAGCGGTTTCAAATATGGTTTTCCACTTCATTATCATGGTCCTCGGAATCGTACAGAAGCACACAACCTAAAATCAGTTATAGAAAATCCCCAGGTGGCAAAACAAAAAATCTTGAAAGAATTAGAGCAGAACCGAGTGGCTGGCCCTTTTGATGAACCCCCATTTAAGTACTTAAGGGTTTCACCAATTTGACTCGTACCTAAGAGAGAGCCAGGTGAATATAGGCTGATACATCATTTATCCTATCCAGAGGGCGAATCCGTTAATGATTATGTAGATCAGGATAAGTGCTCCGTACATTACTCCAGTATTGATGATGCAGTAG
This sequence comes from Hanleya hanleyi, assembly GCA_036873755.1. NCBI lineage: Eukaryota > Metazoa > Mollusca > Polyplacophora > Lepidopleurida > Hanleyidae > Hanleya > Hanleya hanleyi. Next base: position 31,087 of record JAVTVY010003535.1, read on the forward strand.
ATCTGATACAGAAAGTGGCAGGTGATACCTATTTAGCCAAGGCAGACATAAAATCCGCCTTTCGTCTGTTGCCAGTGCACCCTAATGATTTCGAGCAGTTGGGGTTCAAATTCCAAGGCCAGTACTGGGTAGCAAAATCCCTTCCTATGGGTTGTTCGATTTCATGTTCAACATTTGAAAAATTCAGCACATTTGTTGCACACTGTGTCAAGCGATTTTCGGGGAAAGATGGAATTTTAAAATTTCTTGATGATTTTCTTTTCATCGGAGAGTCGAAAGAGGTCTGCCAATACATTATGGACTGTTTTATGTACGTCTGTGACCTGTTAGGGATACCAGTGGCTGAGGAAAAGTCAGAGGGTCCTTCTAAAGTTTGGTGTTCCTAGGGTTAGAGTTAAACACAATATTAGGTCAAATACACTTGCTTCGGGACAAGGTAGATCGAATGCAGATGGAAATTAACTCATACCTGAGTCGCAATAAGCTTCGTCTCAGAGAGATACAGTCACTGATTGGCAAACTTAATTTTGCCTGCCGAGCTGTGAAACCAGGGCGAACATTTTGTAGAAGGTTGATTGATGCAACCTCGCATGTCAAAAGGCCCCATCATTTTATACGCTTGTCGGCTGAAGTTAAGGCAGATCTTCAAATGTGGCAAACATTTTTGCTTCATTTCAATGGCACCCTGTATTTTGTTGATCGTTTTTGGTTGTCAAATGACAGTTTGCAGTTATACACTGATGCATCAGGGTCACATGGGTTTGGTGCATATTTCAATGGTCATTGGATGTGTGGATCATGGCCAGAGGATTGGTCTCACAGTGACATATGCCGGGACATCACTTTCCTTGAGATATTTCCTATAGCATTAGCCATCATGGTTTGGGGGGAAGACTTAACCAACAAGAAGGTTATATTTCGCTGTGATAACCAGGCAGTGGTTACAATTCTAAACAAAGCAACGTCAAAATCTTCTAGGGTCATGAAGTTAGTGCGGTTTATAATACTGCATACTATGACATACAGCATAGTAGTTAAGGCGGTTCATGTTCCTGGTATCCAGAACAATATAGGTGATTCGCTTTCTCGTTCACAGTTAGCACGGTTCCGGAGATGCGCGCCCCAGGCAGACAAGGTAGCGACCCCTGTACCAGAGACAATTTGGCATCTTTGTGGGTAGAGGCGGGCCGGTTACTTAATAGAGTATTTGCTTCACGGACATGGAGGGCCTACCACACAGACATTCAATCTTTTGAAACCTTCAGGGGCGGGGTGGGTTTGTCACCAGTGTGGCCAGTACCTGTTAACCAAATTATTGCATATATTGCTCATTTGTCCAGGAACAGTTTAGCCCCTTCCTCTGCTGCAACATATTTAGCTGGCATAGGAAATAAACATAGGCTTGGGCTGGGTGGACCCAACTCAGCATTTTATTGTGAAGAAGCTGTTAGAAGGGTTTAAGCGACAGTCTGGGCGTAGGGACTCACGTTCCCCCATTACTCTTGATTTGTTACGACAAATATTGAACGCATTGCCACACATTTGTGCATCAGTGTATGAAACAGTATTGTTCAGATGTGCATTTTTATTGGCATTTTTTGGTTTTTTACGCGTCAGTGAATTGGTTGCTGATAGTGCATCTGATCATACTGGTAGGGCATTGCTGAAAGAAGATGTCAAAATCCAGTCTACGAAAGTAGGTTTGCGCCTATTTCTAAGATTACGATTTGCGAAAACGGATCAGTATGGCAAGCAGGCCCATTTATATCTCCATCCTTTGAAGCAAACCAATCTATGCCCAGTCAGAGCAGTGAAGGACTACCTGGCCATCCGTAGTTCCCAACATAGGCAGTTACTTTGTCATTTCAATTCTATGCCAGTCACACGCTTTCAATTCCACTCAATTTTGAAGAAGTCGCTTGAATTTGTGGGTATTCCCATTAAGAACTATACGCCACATTCCTTCAGAATTGGTGCTGGAACAATGGCTGCCCTTTGTGGCCTGTCTGAAGAGCACATAAAAAAACTAGGCCGTTGGAAATCTTCAGCGGTGCATTCATACATTCGCCCGACATAGCAAGTACTGGGAATATATCTATTATTAGGGTCATGCCAGTATATCTTTTACATTATGGGGGAATTTAAATGCTTTTAGTGTACTTTCAGGTTTACACTATGATGTCTGGATCATTGGGTCATCATTTATTTACTGGGCATATTGCCGTGCACTTGGGAGACCTGGGGGTCGGAATTTGGGTTTGAGGAGATGTTCCATCCGATGGGTAGGAGTGAGAGGGATGAAGTGGCACCAGCTCATCCCTACATTTATGCAGGAACTGGAGACATTCCCCCGTCCTGATATCATTATAGTCCATTTGGGAAGCAACGATCTAGTTTCCCAGAAATCAATAGCATTGATTAATGCAATTCGAATGGATCTAGGTGAAATCAGAAAAATATTGCCCTGCTGCCATGTAATATGGTCTTCCTTGCTTCCGAGGTTGGTATGGTATGGGGCGAACGACCTGCTAGCTATCAATCAGGTTCGAAAAAAGGTCAACCGGAAGGCCAGTGCCTGGTGCAGGTGCAATGGTGGCTCGGCTATTTCTCATGAGCTAATTACTCACACAGTAACGGGTTTATTTCGAGCAGATGGGGTTCATATGTCAGATATAGGGTGTGACCTACTCAACCTTAATTTCCAGACCGCCTTAGAGAGAGTAATATATGGGGAGTGGTAATGTATGCAGCATTTGGGTTGGAGGGCATGGGGGGGATGTGTGCATATGGATGCACACATGTGGCCGTCTGTGAGCATGGTACATGTACTATCTCTACTTGTGTTTCCACAGGAGAGTTATGGTAAGTTCTGGTAAGTTATCTCACATTATACAAAAACGGTATAGTTGGGTGGGAGACATGCTTCATGTTGTCGAGAGTTGTATATTGGGTATGATTGGGCGAGATAACATGTTGCATGTTATCCCACATTATGCCAAAAGGAGTATAATGGGGTGAGATAATTTAATGGATAATGAATGGTCCTCCAGCATCTACATGTGTTGCCACGTGAGGTGTCAAGGACAGTCCAACCTGTGTTCCCATGGGTGGACATGGTCGGTTTCCAGTATATGGACTGGAATTGGGTTTGGAATTCGCTGGTCTGCCAGGAAAGATCGGCGACCATTGGACGGTACCATGGTAATGGTAATGAACAGCATGTCATGCTCACAGTGATCTCCCCAGCATGCCCGGGATTCTATGGTGAATAAAAATGCTGCGGCCAATCTCCATCCACATACAGTTGTTGTTAAGTTTTTGTAGTTGGTAAAGGTTAAATGACTCATTATCCGTAGGCCAGGTTTCTCACAGCCACTATTAGGTTATTCTTAATTATGTCTCGAGATAAATGAGTTTAGCAAATTCATAATAGCTAAACTGTGTTATTTCGGGCATGATAATCTGTGATATGGTGTAGTCTAGGGGAGGTAACTCTGCTTCATAGGTGACTGCTGTGTTTAGATGTAGTTGTCTTCTCTTTGACCGTGTTTCAGACAGTCTCGAGATATCGGTCATTGAATGTAATTGAGTGCGCACATGCGCGGTGGAGCTGTCCTAGATTCCTAGAATTGGCAAGCCACATGTGCCAACATCTCATCGTCATTTAAAACCCACCCACCCTTCCCAGAAACCCTATGACATTCGGTATCTCATGGTTTGTAATGTTCATTTCCATTCAGGGGTAATCAGATTTGCCAGTGGATGTAGGAATTGTTTGATGTTTTTGCCTGACATTTTCTAAGATGTTATTTGAAATACAGCCAAGTTCCTTTTCAATTGTGGTTTAACAGTAAAAGTTAAAATGGAGCTAGAGAGCTACGGAAGGTGGCATACATGCCGGCATAGGATGGTTTTTTTTTATGACAATACATTACTCAAGTACATCTAACTGTTGAGTCGGTTTTTAACTCATGAATTGTCGCAGCATAATTCATACATCTTTCATCTATTTCAGTTGGTTCACACGATGTACTGTCTGTATGTTATGGGGTGGCCGTCTGTGAGCATGGTACATGTACTATCTCTACTTGTGTTTCCACAGGAGAGTTATGGTAAGTTCTGGTAAGTTATCTCACATTATACAAAAACGGTATAGCTGGGTGGGAGACATGCTTCATGTTGTCGAGAGTTGTACATTGGGTATGATTGGGCGAGATAACATGTTGCATGTTATCCCATATTATGCCAAAAGGAGTATAATGGGGTGAGATAATTTAATGGATAATGAATGGTCCTCCAGCATCTACATGTGTTGCCACGTGAGGTGTCAAGGACAGTCCAACCTGTGTTCCCATGGGTGGACATGGTCGGTTTCCAGTATATGGACTGGAATTGGGTTTGGAATTCACTGGTCTGCCAGGGAAGATCGGCGACCATTGGACGGTATCATGGTAATGGTAATGAACAGCATGTCATGCTCACAGTGGTCTCCCCAGCATGCCCGGGATT
>JAVTVY010003536.1:0-36751 GCA_036873755.1 Hanleya hanleyi
ACGTTGGGTCCTATTCCTTTTCACACCCGGGAACCACACGGGCGGGGTCATATTCATTTTCACACCCGGGAACCCCACGGGTGCCTCAGTTAGTCGCCTCTTACGACAAGCTGTCTGAGGAGCTGAGTCCTATTCTTACCATGACCTGCGGTGTGCACAACGACAGCCCAGGTGGAGAGAATTTATGGTAGGGTTAAAGGTGTATCAATACATTTAATGATATTGTGAAAAATTTCGTCTGTATTACACTTATTACACTTCAATATCGATATTCACCTCCTTCGCCATGCACGGTCAAATGACCGGATTAAAAGGTCCTCAAATATTCAATTGGGTTCCTTCATATCATTTAATATATTTAATTGGTCATGAACGTATTCACCAATGTTTACTAGAGCAGCTCCTAAAATGACTACCGGTAATATGAAAATTGACAGTCCGTGAATGACTACCGGTAATATGAAAATTGACAGTCCGTGCCCACATGAACAAGAAGCCCGGTATGGGGTATATGAAGGTCCGGAACCGAATATGGCTTTACAGGGAGCAATGCGATATGTGAAGGGAGTAGGGTATAGGGAGTTGGACGTATATGAAGGAAGCAAGATAGGCCTATAGGGGCTATGAGCAAGGTGCAATGTTAATGTGAAGGAAGCATAGTATATTGTGCTGGGCACAGGGAACAATAAACAGGGAGTAAGGAGCCCTCGTGATCACGATTACGTGACGTTGTTGTAAAGACATGTCGGACGCGTGAAATATAAGCAGCAGCAGAAGTAGTGGATGGAAATAACTCGATTTACTATGTTAGAATTTCAAGGGCGGTTACTCGGTTAAACACTTTATTTCACAGACATATATAACAAACAACTGAAAAATCAAAGTCCCTCTTCGAATTTGTTGACGTCTATGATCGTGATCTTGCTGCTCTCAAGACTAGATTGCAAGCTAAAGCTGAAGACCGGTTAAACCATTTTCATGCAAATTATATGCTTGCTAATGCGAGCAAATTTCAAGGCATTGCTTCTGATCCTAAGGGTACGAACGACAAATATAATTTCACTTTTCATGGTACAAATATAGAATCAGAAGATAGCGTTCAATTGCTGGGCATCCACATCGATAGTAGATTAAGTTGGACTCCAGATTAATGTCCTTAATCGGCTAGGGCCGTATCGTGACCTAGCGAGTATATTAGCTATATTTAGATAATTTATACTGTGTGACTTTAATTTCTGTCCATTACTCTGGCATTCCTGTAGTGCCACTACTGCCCAAAAATCCAGAAAAACTACAAGAACGCGCCTTGCGCTTCCTTGCCACGATCATCATCTGCTGAAGAGGGGCAGGTATCTCTAAACTCCATGTACCGCGCTTTATACTTCTGGCAACAGAGGTTTACAAAATACTATACTGTGAAGGCCCTGTATATAATATGGGACTGTTTCAAATTAAAACAATATGTATCAGCTGAGATACACAATAATTGTTGACGTACCCAAGTGTAGGACACCGAAATTCGGGTGTCATACTTTCAAGTACTCTGAAGCCACTCTGTGGAATTCACTTGATCCATGAATATAACAGGAGGCACCCACACTCAAGGAATTGTAACGTTAATTAGGAAATGGGATGGTGATAGTTATAGATGCACTTTCTGTAATGACCATTAATACTTCTGATGCTATACATTTATACAATTATTGCTATATGGCTTACGTATGTATTTATCTATATTTTACAATAATGTCGTATTGTTCTGTTGGTGAATAGCTTATATTTCGAGCCAATCCTAATAAATTAATATCCTATCAATGCACATTTCGCTATAAAAGATCTTACGTATTTCAATTGAATTTGATGTTCTGAGCGCTCATGCCATGAATATTTAATAGCATTATGATGTCACGGTCGCATCTGAACTAATCCGCTTGCAGTCGGGGAGGGGAGATAGGGTCATTGTCTCCGTTTTACGCCAACGTTTACACCAAAGACCAGTCCATATATCTACCCCGTATTATGGTGCCACAATTTCGGAACCGCGGCAACATGAAAAGATACCCCGTCAGCGCGGCGGTTGATTCGGCTGAGCCAACCAAACATTTTCTACTGTTAATGTTCCGTTCAAAGCACTATGAAGAGTTCTCAGGATTGGTTAACGCTCGAGTTACTGCAAGCCTGTTAGATCCTGCAAGCGACATATCCAAATGGGGGAACAGATCAGATTTAATTTTACTTAGATTGATTTCGAGCTAATGTTCCCTGTACGAATACATATCCGACTTTAAATATAATTTATCTTATCTTATGCTGAATTTGGTGTTATCACTGTCAAGTTCCGTCAGTTATATTAGTTAATGTTGCTAATACACTGGTACCCATGTTGAATATGAAGACCATTCTTGAATATATCCTCATGTACACTTATTTTATGTTGATCCTTAGGTCAAATATGATAACTATGTCCAAGTTTGTACTATAGCTTTGGAATCTAGTAAATTGAAGTGTATACACACCTAATTTGATATGTCATTGGAGTTCATCTTGGATTTCGCAGCCATTTTCCAAAAGATTCGAACGGATCATAATTTTATCTTGATCAGCACGTCATGTATTATATAGCTGTCTTTCATTGGCTGCTATAACCATGAAACTGAGCAAGTTGGAAGTTAATTTAGTGATTAGGGCGATTTTGCTATTGCAAAGATGGTCATCTTGGATTTGGTGGCCATCTTGGAATAATTTCAAGTGGGTCCTTAGCAAATTCTAATTCGCTGAGTAGTATAGTAAGCTCAGATACAGGCCTTTTTTCCAGGGAGATAACTCTTGGTGCCCTTTTTTCCAGGTTAAAGGTATAGGGAACTCCCCGTCATCTCCCCAAAGAGACCGAAAGCTACCTCCAACATAGGAGAGTTCCAATCTAGGGGGCGCCACCAGCTCAAGGTCACTATAGTTCCGGCAAAGGGCCCATGGGCATGTATTCTTCCGCGGTGATGCGGTCTGGTGGTGAATATATACTTGCTCCTTACGGAGGGTAGCAACACTGTTTGTACGGCTTCTCAATTCAGGCTTACCTTAGATCAAATGGAGTCCGATTCTTTCACCGAACATAGAAATGAGACCAATTCGTCTTCCTTCTCGAAAACAGCGTGGTTCACGTTCAAATGATACCCGCCACTACAGAAGATAATCCCGGTAGGTGGCAGCACAGCCTTTTCGCGCCACGTGAGAAGTTCCGTTTTGCCCCGTGGTTCCATTTTGCCCCACCTTCCCCCTACTTGCTATATGGGGGTATAGGTTCAACCTGGGAAATTCACACACGTTCATTGTGATATGGGTTGTGGGGTCTCGTTTTTCTCGTCTCGCAGAGAAAAACACAATGGAAGGGGTCCCGGAGCGAATCGGTGAAATTTTTAGGAAAAGTACCGGGTAGGCCTGTATATAGGCCTATAGGCTGGCTATATGGGGGTATAGGTTCAACGTGGGAAATTCACACACGTTCATTGTGATATGGGTTGCTTGGATTTGTTTTTCACGTCTCGTCATTTAGAACACGATGGGAAGGGTCTCGGAGCGCAACGGTGAAATTTTTCGAAAAGTACCATATAGCCCATGTAGTCCCATACTGGCTATATAGGTTCAACCTGGGAAATTCACATACGTTCATTGTGATATGGGCTGTTTGGATTTGTTTTTCACGTCTCGTCATTTAGAACACGATGGAAAGGGTCCCGGAGCGAAACGATGAAATTTGTGGAAAAAGTTCACCGAGGCCTGGGTAGGCCCATAGGCCTATACTGCATGGCTATGGGGGTATAGGCCCATACGGGGTGCACGTTTTGAGGTGTAGGTGAGCCCCTAATGATCCTATGATGTCGTATGAGGTCTTATTTTGAAGCTCTCGTGAAGGAGCATCCGACTGGACTAATATGCGCATGCGTAGTCTGGCCGAAGTATAGAATACAGGCATGTTGGGGGGTATGTGGGTGTGTATTTGGGGTAGAGATGGACCGCTATGGGTCCGAATGGGTCGTGGAAGGTATCAAAGTGAATCTTGTGTGGGTTAGGGTCAGAATGGCGTGTTTTTAAGTGCAAGTCGCGTCAATCTGTGCATGCGCAGTTGGTTGTAGTAAGTAAAGTGGCCATTTTGGGGCAGTACAGGAAGGTATTTGGGGTCGAGATGGACCATCCTTGGTCCGAATGCGTCCTGGAATGTGTCATCTTGTAGCTCTCGGGGTGTAGACTCCGATTTGAGGGCTGCCCACGTCACCTGTGACGTCATCAGTACGAGTAGTAGTGAAAGTGGGCATTTTAGGGCACTGAAGGATGATATTTGGGGTAGAGAGGGACCATCCTTGGTCCGAATGCGTCGTGGGAGGTGTCATCTTGTAGCTCTCGGGGTGTAGACCCCGATTTGAGGGCTGCCCACGTCACCTGTGACGTCATCAGCGACGTAATCAGTACGAGTAGTAGCCAAAGTGGACATTTTGGGGCAGTGAAGGAAGGTATTTGGGGTAGAGAGGGACCATCCTTGGTCCGAATGCGCCCTGGGAGGTGTCATTTTGTAGCTCTCGGAGTGTAGACACCGATTTGTGGGATGTTCGCGTCATCTGTGACGTCATCGGTGACGTCATCAGTAGGAGTAGTAGCGAAAGTGGACATTTTGGGGCAGTGAAGGAAGGTATTTGGGGTAGAGAGGGACCATCTTTGGTCCGAATGTGTCTAGGGAAGTGTCCTGTTGTAGCTCTCGGGGTGTACATCCCGATTTGAGGGATGTCCGCGTCAACTGTGACGTCATCGGTGACGTCATCAGTACGAGTAGTAGCGAAAGTGGGCATTTTAGGGCAGTACAGGAAGGTATTTGGGGTAGAGAGGGACCATCCTTGGTCCGAATGCGTCCTGCGAGGTGTCATGTTGTAACTCTCGGGGTGTAGACCCCGATTTGGGGCTGCCCACAGCTTCTGTGGCGTCATTGGTGACGTCTCATTTTGTTGCTCTCGGGGTGTACATCCCGATTTGAGGGATGTTCACGCCATCTGTGACGTCATTGGTGACGTCATCAGTACGAGTAGTAGCGAAAGTGGGCATCTTGGGGCAGTGAAGGAAGGTATTTGGGGTAGAGATGGACCATCGTTGGTCCGAATGCGTCGTGGGAGGTGTCATCTTATAGCCTTCGGGGTGCAGACCCCGATTTGAGGGATGTCCATAGCATCTGTGACGTCATTGGTGACATCATCAGTACGAGTAGTAGCCAAAGTGAACATTTTGGGGCAGTGAAGGAAGGTATTTGGGGTACCGATGGACCATCCTTGGTCCGAATGCGTCCTGGGAGGTGTCATGTTGTATTCCGTTATCTGTGACGTCATCGGTGACGTCATCAGTACGAGTAGTAGCGAAAGTGGGCATTTTAGGAAAGTGCAGGAAGGTATTTGGGTAGAGAGGGACCATCCTTGGTCCGATTGTGTCGTGGGAGGTGTCATCTTGTAGCTTTCATGGTGTACATCTCCATTTGGGGATGTTCGCGTCATCTGTGACGTCATTGGTGACGTCATCAGTACGAGTAGTAGCGAAAGTGGGCATTTTGCGGCAGTGAAGGAAGGTATTTGGGGTAGAGATGGACCATCCTTGGTCCGAATGTGTCTAGGGAAGTGTCATGTTGTAGCTCTCGGGGTGTACATCCCGATTTGAGGGATGTCCGCGTCATCTGTGACGTCATCGGTGACGTCATCAGTGGGCATTTTAGGGCAGTACAGGAAGGTATTTGGGGTAGAGAGGGACCATCCTTGGTCCGAATGCGTCCTGGGAGGTGTCATGTTGTAACTCTGGGGGTGTAGACCCCGATTTGGGGCTGTCCACAGCTTCTGTGGCGTCATTGGTGACGTCTCATTTTGTGGCTCTCGGGGTGTACATCCCGATTTGAGGGATGTTCACGCCATCTGTAACGTCATTGGTGACATCATCAGTACGAGTAGTAGCCAAAGTGAACATTGGGCAGTGAAGGAAGGTATTTGGGGTAGAGATGGACCATCCTTGGTCCGAATGCGTCCTGGGAGATGTCATCTTGTATTCCGTCATCTGTGACGTCATCAGTACGAGTAGTAGCGAAAGTGGGCATTTTGGGGCAGTGAAGGAAGGTGTTTGGGGTAGAGATGGACCATCGTTGGTCCGAATGCGTCGTGGGAGGTGTCATCTTGTAGCCTTCGGGGTGCAGACCCCGATTTGAGGGATGTCTACAGCATCTGTGACGTCATTGGTGACATCATCAGTACGAGTAGTAGCCAAAGTGAACATTTTGGGGCAGTGAAGGAAGGTATTTGGGGTAGAGATGGACCATCCTTTGTCCGAATGCGTCCTGGGAGGTGTCATGTTGTATTCCGTTATCTGTGACGTCATCGGTGACGTCATCAGTACGAGTAGTAGCGAAAGTGGGCATTTTAGGAAAGTGCGGGAAGGTATTTGGGTAGAGAGGGACCATCCTTGGTCCGATTGTGTCGTGGGAGGTGTCATCTTGTAGCTTTCATGGTGTACATCTCCATTTCAGGATGTTCGCGTCATCTGTGACGTCATTGGTGACGTCATCAGTACGAGTAGTAGCGAAAGTGGGCATTTTGCGGCAGTGAAGGAAGGTATTTGGGGTAGGGATGGACCATCCTTGGTCCGAATGCGTCGCGAGGGGTGTCATCTTGTAGCTCTCGGCTTGTAGACCACGATTTGAGAGATGTCCACCGATGACGTCATCAGTACGAGTAGTAGCGAAAGTGGGCATTTTAGGGGAGTGAAGGAAGGATTAGTAGTATAAAAGCGCATTTCGAGCCCCTTTTGACCTAGCGGCACACGGCCCAGTGAGAGTATGCGCGAGTATAGTCCGTAGGGCATAGGGTACACCAGGGTACCAGGAACTGACCTTTGACCCTGGGCGCAATTTTTATCCGGTATTGCTAGCGCGAAGGGTCAAAGGTCAGTTCCTGCTAGCAATACCGGATACAAATTGCGCGCAGGGTCAAAGGTCAATACCTGGTACCCTGGGGTAACCTATGCCCTACGGACTATAGGGTACAGGGTGCACCAGGTATGTGTGTTTGTGCGCCTGCGTACGATGACGTCACTTCCGAGCAGCGCAGGGGTCAAAGGTTACTTCCGGACTATAGGAACACTTGTGAACGTGTAGATCTTTCTTCCTCTCATCTGTCTGTGTCATGGCACACGGCGACAGACACCTACACACAGACGTATACACACACACATGCTGCATACACACACACACGCACACCCACACACACACACCCATACACACACACAGACGCATACACACACATACACGCACACGCACGCACACACACCCACACACATGCACACACACACATGCATACACACACACCTACACACACACTCATGCACACACACAGACGCAGACCCACATACACACAGACACATACACAGACGCATACACACACATACACGCGTACACACACACACACACACACACGCACACACGCACACGCACACAGATGCATACACACAGACACACACATGCATACACACAATATGACTGACTATTCACATGCAGGACATGAGAGCTTCTGACCTGGGCCTGATAGCAGGCCGGGATGGTGGAACATTCGTGAACATCCTAGGGTACAGGGTGCACCACAGGGGCGTGTGCCTGCATACGGAGACACACACACACACATAGACGCATATACGCACATGCATACACACCCGCACACACACGCATACACACACATACACACACACACACGCGTACACACACACACACACATAGACGCATACACACACATGCATACACACCCGCACACACACGCATACAACCACATACACACACGCACACGCGTACACACACACACACACACACACACACACACACACACGAATGCACACTCACACGCGTACACGCAAGCTTACACACACACACGCACACACAAACGCGCATACTCTCATTGGGCCTTGTGCCGCTAGGTCAAAAGGGGCTCGAAATGCGCTGTTATACTACTAATCCTTCCTTCAGTCCCCTGAAATGCCCACTTTCGCTACTACTCGTCCTGATGACGTCATCGGTGGACATCTCTCAACTCGTTGTCTACAAACCGAGAACTACAAGATGACACCCCTCACGACGCATTCGGACCAAGGCTGGTGCATCCCTACCCCAAATCCCTTTCTCCACCGCCCCAAAATGCCCACTTTCGCTATACTGATGACGTCATCAATGACGTCACAGATGCTGTGGACATCCCACAAATCGGTGTCTACACTCCGAGAGCTACAAAATGACACCTCCCAGGACGCATTCGGACCAAGGATGGTCCCTCTCTACCCCAAATACTTTCCTTCACTGCCCCAAAATGTCCACTTTGGCTACTACTCGTACTGATTACGTCACCGGTGACGTGGGCAGCCCTCAAATCGGGGTCTACACCCCGAGAGCTACAAGATGACACCTCCCACGACGCATTCGGACCAACGATGGTCCATCTCTACCCCAAATACCTTCCTTCACTGCCCCAAAACGCCCACTTTCGCTACTACTCGTACTGATGACGTCACCAATGACGTCACAGATGACGCGAACATCTTCAAATGGAGATGTACACCATGAAAGCTACAAGATGACACCTCCTACGACACAATCGGACCAAGGATGGTCCCTGTCCACCCCAAATACCTTCCTGCACTTTCCTAAAATTCCCACTTTCGCTACTACTCGTACTGATGACATCACCGATGACGTCACAGATAATGGAATACAATATGGCACCTCCCAGGACGTATTCGGACCAAGTATGGTCCATCTCTACCCCAAATACCTTCCTTCACTGCCCCAAAATGTTCACTTTGGCTACTACTCGTACTGATGACGTCACCAATGACGTCACAAATGGCGTGAACATCCCTCAAATCGGGATGTACACCCCGAGAGCTACAAAATGAGACGTCACCGATGACGTCACAGAAGCTGTGGACAGCCCCAAATCGGGGTCTACACCCCGAGAGCTACAACATGACACCTCCCAGGATGCATTCGGACCAAGGATGGTCCCTCTCTACTCCAAATACCTTCCTGTACTGCCATAAAATGCCCACTTTCGCTACTACTCGTACTGATGACGCGAACATCCCTCAAATCGAGATGTACACACCGAGAGCTACAACATGACACTTCTCTAGACACATTCGGACCAAAGATGGTCCCTCTCTACCCCAAATACCTTCCTTCACTGCCCCAAAATGTTCACTTTCGCTACTACTCCTCCTGATGACGCGAACATCCCACAAATCGGTGTGTACACTCCGAGAGCTACAAAATGACACCTCCCAGGACGCATTCGGACCAAGGATGGTCCCTCTCTACCCCAAATACTTTCCTTCACTGCCCCAAAATGTCCACTTTGGCTACTACTCGTACTGATTACGTCACCGGTGACGTGGGCAGCCCTCAAATCGGGGTCTACACCCCGAGAGCTACAAGGTGACACCTCCCACGACGCATTCGGACCAAGGATGGTCCCTCTCTACCCCAAATATCATCCTTCAGTGCCCTAAAATGCCCATTTTCGCTACTACTCGTACTGATGACGTCACCGATGACGTCACAGGTGACGTGGGCAGCCCTCAAATCGGGGTCTACTCCCCGAGAGCTACAAGATGACACCTTCCAGGACGCATTCGGACCAAGGATGGTCCATCTCGACCCCAAATACCTTCCTGTACTGCCCCAAAATGGCCACTTTACTTACTACAACCAACTGCGCATGCGCAGATTGACGCGACTTGCACTTAAAAACACACCATTCTGACTCTAACCCACACAAGCTTCACTTTGACACCTTCCACGACCCATTCGGACCCATAGCGGTCCATCTCTACCCCAAACACACACCCACATACCCCCCAACATGCCTGCTTTCTATACTACGGCCAGACCGCGCATGCGCAGACTAGTGAAAACGGACGAACCATTAGTCCATTCGGATGCTCCTCCACGAGAGCTTCAAAATAAGACCTCATACGACATCATAGGACCATTAGGGGCTCACCTAGACCCCAAAACGTCCACCCCGTATGGGCCTATACCCCCATAGCCATGCAGTATAGGCCTATTGGGCCTACCCAGGCCTCGGTGAACTTTTTCCAAAAAATTCACCGTTTCGCTCCGGGACCCTTCCCATCGTGTTCTAAATGAAGAGACGTGAAAAACAAATCCAAACAGCCCATATCACAATGAACGTATGTGAATTTCCCAGGTTGAACCTATACTCCCATATAGCCAGTATGGGACTATATGGGCTATATGGTACTTTTCCAAAAATTTCACCGTTGCGCTCCGAGACCCTTCCCATCGTGTTCTAAATGACGAGGCGTGAAAAACAAATCCAAGCAACCCATATCACAATGAACGTGTGTGAATTTCCCACGTTGAACCTATACCCCCATATAGCCAGCCTATAGGCCTATATACAGGCCTACCCGGTACTTTTCCCAAAAATTTCACCGATTCGCTCCGGGACCCCTCCCATTGTGTTCTAAATGACGAGACGTGAAAAACGAGACCCCACAACCCATATCACAATGAACGTGTGTGAATTTCCCAGGTTGAACCTCTACCCCAATATAGCCAGTATGGACTATATGCAGACCTCGGTGACTTTTTCCAAAAATTTCACCGATTCGCTCCGTTTTTCTTGGTGAGACGAGAAAAACGAGACCCCACAAGCCATAGTAACACCCACAAAAAAATTGACCACCCCTCCCCCCCATATAGCCAGTATGAGCCTATATACAGACCTCGGTGACTTTTCCAAAAAATTGCACCGATTCGCTCCGGGGCCCTTCCCATTGTCATTTTCTTGGCGAGACGAGAAAAACGAGACCCCACAAGCCATAGTAAAGCCCACGAGCGCGCGCGCGCGCTGCGGCCGGAGTAACCCGCGCGCTGCGGCCGGGGCGGGCCGGGCCGGGCCGGGAAAAACCCCACAGACAGGTCAGTACATGCATTCCTATCATGTTCCCAGGTCACACCCCATTCACACAGACCCTCATGCATACCCGGATGCAGGCGCAGATGGTGAGCGAAATTCTGGCGGGAAAACCCCCCACAGACAGGTCAGTACATGTCCTATCATGTTCCCAGGTCACGCCCCATTCACCCAAACCGGAAGTGACGTCATACCCCTAATTTTACATGCACCCATCCATGACTGGATGCCCCTTCACGAATGCTTCACTTTGATACCTCACTCGACTCCATCGGACCATTAGTGGCCCACCTAGACCGCAAAACATCTATTTTCACACCCGTTTCCCACAATTCCCTGTCTGCGCATGCGCATAATGTGGACAACGGCCGAGATACTACTCCAGGCGATTGCTCCCTCACATAGGCTTCACATGGATACCTCACTCGACTCTATCGGCCCATTAGTGGCTCGCCTAGGCCCCAGAACGTCTATTTCCATAAACTTTCTCTACTGCGCATGCGCAGAATGACGTCTGTTCCACGTCACACCCAGCCCGTTGGAGACTCCCTCACGTATGCTTTACATTGATACCTCACTCGATCCCATCGGCCCACTAATGGCCCACCTAAACAACCAACACGTCTATTTCTATACTACGGCCAGACTGCGCATGCGCAGACTATTGACAACAAACGACACACTAGCCCAGGCGGATGCTCCCTCACGACAGCTTCAAAATAAGATCTCATACGACACCATCGGATCATTAGGGGCTCACCTAAACCCTAAAACGTCTATTTCCACACCCTTTTCCCAGAATTCCCTGTCTGCGCATGCGCAGAATGTGGACAACGGCCGAGACACTAGTCCAATCGGATGCCCCCTCACCTAGGCTTCACAGTGATACCTCACTCAACTCCATCGGATCATTAGTGGCTCACCTAGATCCCAAAACGTCTATTTTCATACCCTTTGTCTATTGCGCATGCGCAGAATGACGATATTCCGACCCCACATCCATCCAGTGGGATGCCCCCTCACATAGGCTTCACATTGATACCTCACTCGACCCCATCGGTCCATTAGTGGCCCACCTAGACCCCAAAACGGCTATTTCCATACCCTTGGTCTACCGCGCATGCGCAGAATGACGATATTTCAACCCCACACCCAGCCCGTCGGATGCGCCTTCACGAATTCTTCACATTGATACCTCATACGACTCCATCGTTCCATTAAGGCATTTTCCCTTATATTGTATAATACAGACCCCGAGTGTAGGGGTGAATTCCGTGTTCCGCTTTTTATAGTTTCGGGAAAAAATCCTAAATTTACATGCACCTAACCCATTGACTTGATAGGCAGGCCCCGATAATCCCGGGGACCGATATTAGCCCTTTTGGCTAGGGTTGATATGTGTTTTCCCCTATTTTAGGGGTAAAGTCCGTGTTCCGCTTTTTATAGTTTCGGGAAAAAATCCTAATTTTACATGCACCCACCCCATCGACTTGATAGACAGGTCCCAATAAGCCCGGGGACCGATATTAGTCCTTTTGGCTAGGGTTGATAGGTGTTTCCCCCTATTTTAGGGATAAAGTCCGTGTTCCGCTTTTTATAGTTTCGGGAAAAAATCCTAATTTTACATACGCCCACCCTTGACTGGATGCCCCTTCACGAATGCTTCACTTTCATACCTCACTCGACCCAATGGGTCCAGACCACTATTTAAATTTACATTGGCGGCAATGTTAAAAGCTGCTGACGTAATTGCATCTCCCTGATTGATTAATTAAGTCTAGACTCCCATATTTCGGCAAGAAGTACCTTTATTCAAGTGCTACAACCGGACAGGCTTCTTGACGGGGTCGCCCATCGAAATCTTGAGTTATGCGCGCTCGTACAAATGACGTCACAATTTTGGCTTTTTTCTCTGCTTTCAGAAAGCGGTGCACAGGCACCCAAATAGTCCCTCTTAGCAACTCCTTATTAGGCCTTGAGTTAAAATCAAACTCACAGCGGAACCAAACACATATCATACTTCAATCACCCACCACTGGCCTTCAATTATTCCTCGCAACAGAGACTGGAAAAAATATTGAAAACAATTCACTTCTCTGGCAGAGGTTGCCTAAAGGGGTTAACGGATCGGCACTATTTTTAATAGTGGTCTGGTACCCAATCGGACCATGCAGCGTATTTGAAGTCTGGGGACTACTTTTTCTCCGCGGAAGCTTTTTCCCGCGACCGCATCACCACCAGACCGCATCACCGCGGAAGAATACATGCCCAGGGGCCCATTGCCGGAACTATAGTGACCTTGAGCTGGTGGCGCTCCCTAGATTGGAACTCTCCTGTGTTGGAGGTAGCTTTCGGTCTCTTTGGGGAGATGACGGGGAGTTCCCTATGCCTTTAACCTGCAAAAAAGGGCACCAAGAGTTACCTCCCTGGGAAAAGGGCCTGTATCTGCGCTTACTATACTACTTCGCTGATTAATTACTATAAATGTGCTAATTTTCATGCTTTTACCTCAAAGTGCAGAATTCCCCCAATTCCAGGCACCATATTACTGTACTATGATGGTATATGGCGGTTCCATAGTGTGCGCCATAATGTCTGATTGTCTAATTTCTTTAATAATATATTTTCATCTGTTCCGAAACTATAGGATACCTCAAACATACTGGTGCACAACGGGATAATAGTCTTTCTTCCCTCATCAGGTATATCTCTCATCAGCTGAGAGGTCCAACTCAGTCATAAATTTACATTATCAATTGATTTGCACTGCAGTAATCTTTTGACAGAAATAGTCTGATTTTAAGTAAGAGTTACTTGACTCGATTCAAGAGATTTTTTTTCCAGCATATTCAACAGTTGTTTTCCTTGCATAAACAGCCGTTGTTAACCATTCCTGGCCTATTTGCATTTGCAGAGAATCATGGGTAAATTCAAAATGGTGACCAGGGCGCTATTTTATTTTATTCCACACCAGATCATTATTTACTGATTCACCATGTAGTTTTGTGAAGAAAACATAAATAAGCAAGAGCCCAAGGGGCTTCAATATACGCCCATACATCTGGAATTTTCCTTCAAATAGATTCCTTTCAGGTGAGAACATTTTTTATGAAGTAAGAAAAACGTTGAGAAAGTGATGAGGTATATTTTTGTTCTTTAGTTGATAAACAGATATAAATTTCATAAAGGACTCCTCTTCCACTTAAATTAGTAAATGCTTGGTTTTTATTTCACAACAGTTTAATTGAATGTAGCTGTTTCATTCATGTATCAAACAGGGGAGAGACCCCCACATGACAAATGCCATATACATGTACATATAGGGGATTACAACACATATAAGTGAAGTGGGAAGAGGTGCCGACATACTGACTGCGTCATATGACTTCACAGAATAGTCTTCTGGTAAACCTATTCTAAAGCACATACCAAGAATCTAACGATTCGTGATATGTGTTGTATCTCAGGTACGCTTTTATTGTACCTGTTCATGTGCCAACATGGATGATATGACCACACGGCCCCTAGCACCGGCATAAGCGGTATTAGATACAAATCTAGAGAGCTATGATGGAAATGCTCTGACAACTCGTATACTGGTAATTGGTGAGCTGTTTCGCTGTGACAACTCGCATATTGGCGATTGGTGAGCTGTATCGTCGTCAGATGTAAATGACGGCAATTAACACGAAAGACTAGTCTATAAGGCCCGATGTCGACCCAGCATCAACTTCCCACAAATGCCAACATATATCAAAGACCAAAAGGTCTGTACAGGGGGCGGGCCTCGGGGCCGAAACGTCCACCAGCAGAATCTCGCCATATACAGGTAAAAATTACAACACATATAAGTGAAGTGGGAAGAGGTGCCGACATACTGACTGCGTCATATGACTTCACAGAATAGTCTTCTGGGAGTCCAACCTAACAATATAGTCGATTAAACTGGATTCAGTTTTGAGGACTGTAACCTTGACCTATCGACCTCAAAAGGAATAGGGTTCCTCTTTGCCTCGCGAATAAAGTATACCCAAAATTTGGTACCAATCCATACCTTGGAACTGGAGATATCGCACGGACAACAACTGTTAATGAATGGTCAGACGGATAGATGGACAGAACTCACCATCGCGTTATACGACCTCGTCTTCGACGGGCATATAAAAATGTCATTTGACCTTGACCTATGAACTTGACCTAAAATTTGGTATACAACACATCATCTCCCCTTAATGTATCCACGAACACAAAAAATCATGATTACACAATTTTATGATTGACCTAGACCTATATTTTGGTACGTGACACATCGTGTCCCCTAATGTATCTAATGACACAAAAAAGTTATTTTGAATGATTTTCTCATTTTGGGGTGACCTTTGACCTTGAATTAATTTTTCTGTATCCCCCTATTGAATCCACTCACAAAAATGCAGCAATTTTCAATAATTTCCTGATTTTTAAACCACATTGACCTTTGACCTCAGACCTCGACCCACATTTGGAATGCGACACATTTTCTCCACCCGTAGTGTATCCACTCACCAAAAAATGGAAATTTAGATAGAAAACTGTCAATGATCAATGATATCCTGATTTTTAGGCAGGTGACGTCTGACGTCAACCTCAACTCAATCGACACATCGTCTTCACCTAGTGTATCCCATCAAAAAATTACAACTGTTGAGAGAAAACGGTCACAGATATAGACCGGACACGAACGGTTCAGTGATTCCATGTTTTTTGTTTTAGGCCAGTGACCTCTGAACTCGACCTCCATGTTGCTACACGACACATAGCCTCCCCGTAGGGTATCCACTCGCCAAAAACTAGAACTGTAGATAGAAAACTATCACAGATATTGGCTGGACACGGGGGACGGACGGAAACTACCATCACATATACGTCCTTTTTGGAGCGGGCGTATAAGAATGAGAAAAATCTGACAGAATAATCGTCCGAGAAAATACCTTTTTGGAAAATGACGTCACTGTGACGTCATCATGGCGGCCACTTTGATTTTTTTCCACATTTTCTAGTAGAGCTTGACTCAAAGATATAGTTTGATAAGTGTCAGTACTCTAGCCTTCAAGGAAGATCGAAAATATATAGCGATTTAAGTAGTAACATAAGGGCATTTGCACACCCATTGACACCAGGGGGCGCTGTTGACCAACTTCTGACGTCACTTCCGGTTCCGGTCACGTGACAGGAAGTGACCTTTGACCCCTGCGCATGCGCGCAATATCGGATATTAATAATGGTGCACATGGGTCAAAGGTCATCGGAAGTGACGTCACAAGTAGGTCAACAGCGCCCCCTGAAGTTATGATACAAAGGGAGATAACTCGTGGCGTCGCCACTTTTATCTATTAGTTTCGAAGTTTGATGCTGCCTTCGTCGCTACGTGCTCGTCATGCTTCAAGACGATATTCTCGAAAGACTCGATCAAATTACTCTTCTTGTCAACCAGAACAACACATCACAACTAACGTTGGCCCAGAGAATCGACTCGATCGAAAGTAGACTAGCATCAAGTTCGTCCACACAGAATTTCGGACTTTTAGATTCGTCCTTTCTCAACCTGTT
The DNA here is from genome assembly GCA_036873755.1 of Hanleya hanleyi. Lineage (NCBI taxonomy): Eukaryota > Metazoa > Mollusca > Polyplacophora > Lepidopleurida > Hanleyidae > Hanleya > Hanleya hanleyi. Next base: position 16,584 of record JAVTVY010003536.1, read on the forward strand.
GCAGGACAACAGGCCGCCAAGACAAGATGGCGGACCAGCGCGGGAAGGCGCGCAATCGGCCAGAGTGGCCCATGCCGACCAAGGTGCTCCAGGAGTGTTAAATTCCCCTGTTTTTACCAGACAGTGGTCGACGTCAGACGATTCTGACACTGCTATTCAACAGGAATATAATACTATCAAAGACTCCTATCAAGCTAAGGTAAAATTACCAGCAAGTTTTAAGCTGCAGGGTCTGCAAAATGCTATAAAGACTGATAAAGACAAGCCTGTGGGCACGCAGATATTAAAGTCTGCTAAGTACGTGGAGACTTCACTTCGTATTATTGCCGACATTGACAGTACGGGTGTGTCAGAAACTCTCAAACTAAAGTTGGCAGACCTGTATACTACAAACCTGGCTCTAATGAGATCGCTTCAAACTTCGTACACAACTTTAGTCATTAGAAGCAAATGTGGCAAAGACACTGCAGACTTTTACGATGTGCTTCAAAACAACAGTGGGTTGTTTTCACGGTCTCAAGTCGAACTGGCACGCACAGCAGCCACTTTGGCGGGAGCGCAAAGTGCTCCATCATCCAATACTGGTACGGGTAACAGTTTTCGGCGAAACCAATTTTCACAGAATCAAAGACAGAATCAAGGGTCCTACTCCTACCAAGGACAAAGCCGTAACAGAGATGCTTTCCAAGCCTTTCAATGACAGGTTCCGAATCAACCGGCAGGAAGAGGAGGGACTCCTCCAGCTTCGTCTTCCTAATAATGTTTACAGTGATTAAAAACTATGACTGGGAACTATACATGTATATTAAGTTTTGTGTTAACTTTGTGTTGCCTAAACCACATGGCTCCCTGTGAATTTTTTGCAGGCTGTATTTCACCTAATGTTAAGGCGTGGAAGGACATTGGTGCTTCCGACACTGTCGTAGATTGGGTGAAAAATGGCATACAGGTGAGGTTTCATAGCGAACCTGTGGAAGCAACGTTCCCTAATCATGTTAGGAATAAAGATGACTTTGATCGTATGTCAGGTGAAATTCAACAACTGGAACAGTGTGGGGCTATTCGTAGAGTAAATGAAAAGCCTCTTATTGTGTCTAGTATTAAACTCATACCAAAGAATAATAGTAAGAAACTTCGTATGATCACTGACCTACGTCATGTAAATTCGTATGTGTCTGTACCAAAATTCAAGAATGAAGGTATTGATACGGTATGTGAGCTATTACAGCCTACTGATAACATGTGTGTATATGACCTAAAAAATGAGTATTTTCACATTCCTGTACATGTAGATTCTCAGACGTACTTGGGTATACAATGGAATAATGTATATTATGTATGGCAGGTTCTTCCTTTTGGTCTGAGTCTAAGTCCATGGGCCTTTACGAAAACTCTTCGACCTGTTATATCATATCTTCGCACAAAAGGGTTACGTTTGGTTTGTTACGTAGACGACATTATTCTATTAATGTGTCAAGATGATATTAAGATTCATACAGAAATGCTATTGGCCACATTTTTGTCATTGGGTTTACAGATTAACTTTGAGAAAAGTATTACCGAACCCAGTACATGTGTTGAATATCTAGGTTTCAACATAGATTCTGATAAGGAAGGAGTTCCCTGGATAACTGTGACAAGTAAGAAAGTCCATAAATTACGAGGAGATATCAACCGTATATTGAAAAGAAGTTTTGTTAAAGCTAGGGTATTAGCTAGAGTGGCAGGCCAATGCATTGCTATGACAAAAGCAGTGGGACCTACAAAACTACTATTACGAAATGTATATCGACTTTTAGCCACTAAAACCTCATGGCAGGAGCTCCTTTTTCTCATCCCTCCAGTTCTCAGCGATCTCACATGGTGGGCAACGTCACTGAAAAATTGGAATGGCTTACCAATTTTACGAAACAGTGTAGAGTGTCAGATAGAGTGCGATGCCAGCAACACCGGTTGGGGGGCGTGGTTCCAGGACAAGGAAGCGTGTGGTCTTTGGAACAAAAGACTTGCAACCTACCACAACAATTACAGAGAACTCATGGCGATATTGCTCGCGATAAAGTCTTTCAAACACCATCTAGTCAACAAACATGTACAAGTGCTGTCGGACAATATCACAGCAGTAGCGATGGTCAATCATCTCGGTGGTCAGAGCCAAGACCTGTCAGAGTTAGCTCAGACTATCTGGGTGGTGTGTCACGAGGCGAACATAACACTTTCCGCGAAATTCCTGGCAGGGCACTTAAATACTCGGGCCGACAGACTATCCAGGATGGAAAAGTCTCCCTACGAATGGCAGCTGAATCACAACGCATTCAAAATATTGGATTACATGTGGGGTCCACATCAAATCGACCGATTCAGTACTATGTTGAACAGGCAGGCGCCGCAGTTCAACAGCCTGTATTACGAGCCTATGACAGCGGGAATAGATGCTCTGGCCCAGAACAATTGGGCGGAGTTAAACAACTGGGTAAACCCGCCCTTTTTCCTACTGTCTCGAATAGTGGACACGATAGTCCAGCAACAAGCTTGGGCCACAGTCATCACTCCTGTGTGGCCAGCTCAACCCTGGTTTCATCGCTTACAGAAACTAGCAGTGGAGCCTCCTCTAGTTCTCCCAGACTCTGGTCATGGGGTGCAGAATAACCACAGAACCACTCAAGAATCCCAGGTGGAAGCTCCTAGCTTGGAGAGTATTTGGAGGAAAACTTTAGTGCGCAAAGGGTGGTCTAAAGCTGCTATAGAACAGAGTATTTATTGTATTGCAGCATCTACTAGAGCTTCATATAATGCCATGTTGCGGTCATACTACGAGTTCTGTATTCGACAATCAGACTCGTTTAGGCTGGGATCATTTCCACCTTTGGACACTAACATTTGTGCATCGTTTATTTGTGATTTGTGTAAATCATCTCAAAGGCCCATGTCACGGTTGAAAACTTTTCAAGCTATGTGTGCTATGCTGTATGACACTCTTGAGTTACCTAACCCTTGTAGGTCTTATCACATCAACAGGTTGGTCACAAGTATTGCCTATTCAACCTTTTGTTGATTTGTTTAAATCTTGGAGTGATAATGAGCATTTAAGCTTGAAATTGCTTCGATTGAAAAGTATTGTGTTGCCATCATTATGTTGTATGTTAAGACCCTCCGATGTTGCACCTAGAGGTGTCCTGTTTGATATGGATACATTATCTGTAAATCATTTGTACTTTTCATTGAACAATGTCAAATTTAATCTGGACGGTTCTGCAGATATTACATTTCATGGTATTAAAAACGACCTTCATAGACAGGGTTTTGTTATACACCTACCAAAGGCTACAGACATTGTGTTAGATCCTGTCAGTTGTTTGCATTGTTATGTTAGACGAACTCAAATGTACAGGGATCCTGTACAACAGCCTGTATATATTGCACTGAGGGCCCCTTTTCAAGCTTTAACTAGCACAAGTATTGGTCATGTTTTGTGTGAGGCTTTGCAACTAGCTGGCCTTGAAGGCCAGGGTTACTCGGCAAAATCTGTCCGCCCCACCGGAGCAACTATTGCTGTGTTAACAGGTTGTCAGCCTGAAGTAGCTATGCAAACGGGCAGATGGCGCTCACCAACTGTATTTTTTGATCATTATGTTCATTCCAAACCTAACAAGGAATTTACGGACAACATTTTAAATTACGAGTCGTAATTTTGTACGAGTACCGGTATTTATTACATGTAAAGCTTTAGGCAGGTCACTCTTCGTTGTATACAGCTATGCATCTCTTTATGGTAAGGCATATATACTGTATATCGATGTTTGTCTCTATAACGTAGGTTTATCAAACTGAAGTTATGATACAAAGGGAGATAACTCGTGGCGACAGCGTCGCCACTTTTATCTATTAGTTTCGTAGTTTGATGGTTTTGTCTGTTCATACTGGCTTGCCCCAATTGTAATGGTGTGCAGCAGTATTCACCGTATTTGTTAATGATATTTGTATACAGTGTAATATGTCGTTGGCAGCATACTCACGAAATAAAGGCATATATACTGTATATCGACGTTTGTCTCTATAACGTAGGTTTATCAAACTGGTGTCCATGGGGGTACAAATCACCTTATGCGCAACCGGATATTAATAATGGTGCGCAGGGGTCAATATGAATCGCACGTCATCCTCAAACATGGTCCCCGTCAAAATCGCCAGCTATATGCCCAGCATAAATGGCTAGCGGGGTACCCTCATTTTCTCCACATAGCCATACAGCCAGAGAAGCAAAATACCCAAAACCGTATTGGCACGAAAAAAAATAAAATACATGAATACATAGGAAGTAAGTAACAGAAACATAACCTATATGTGTTGTACGATGTTATTATTACGAGTCTATGATCAGTGCGACCACAGGGTCGAGCGTGTCGCGTCCAGTATGTCTCCGCAAAAAATAAACAAACAAAATGGCGGCGCTTGCTGTGAGAAACCCCCTTTTGGCATCGATCATGCTGCCATCTGGAGGCAAGGAAGACAACTCTGACTAGGCGAAACCTATGTGGGCCAAATTCCGGGTGATCTTCCCTGATTCCAACATTTGCATGTTAATCTATACGGGGAATGCATGTATGGGATAGGGGTGGCCATTTTTTTTTCCTTACGAAGTTTACTATCTTGTTTTCTACGTCTCACCACGTAGAACACGATGGGAGGGGTCTCGAGGCCATGCGTTGAAATTTTTTGAAAAAGTGACTCTTCGCAAGCGCACTGGGCAGGCAGAACGAGGTGGACATTTTGGGGTCTAGGTGGACCCATATTGATTCGATTAGGTCGAGTGAGGTATCAGTGTGAAGCACACGTGAGGGACTATCCGACTGGATGGATGTGCCGTGGGAATATCTGCGCATGCCCAGTAGAAAAAGGGTATGGGAATGAACATTTTGGGGTCTAAGTGGGCCACCATTGGTCCAACTGGGTCGTGCAAGGTGTCAAAGTGAAGCGCTCCTCCAGGGCGATCAAGTCATGGGTGGGTGCATGTAAAATTAGGATTGGGTTTTAACATATAAAATCCGGAAACATGGACTTTACCCTTAAAATAGGGAAAACTCTTACGAACCATGTCTGAAGGGTTAATATGGCTTCCCAGTGGATCGGGTCCTGCCGAGAGAGGCAGGGTGGGGTAGAGAGTGTATGTAAACTCAGGATTGGGTTTGAACATATAAAAAGCGGAACACAGACTTTACCCCTAAAATAGGAAAACCGCAATCTACCTGGCCTGGAGGAGCTAATATCGGTCCCAGCGGATCGGGGCCTGTCGAGAGACGCAGGGTGGGTTAGTGGGTGTATGTAAATTCAGGATTGAGTTAGAACGTATGAAAAACGGAACACCGACTACACCTAATCCATGGGGAATCATCCAGGGAAGTGGGTATGGTGGCATCTGCAGAGTTGCATGCTAAATTAGACTTTTCCCCGAAAATATAAATACCGGAACACGGACTTTACATCTAAACCATGGAGAAGCATGGATGTTTTGGGGTCCAGACCATCCATGGTCGAAATGAACTCCCGCTGTTACGCCTTAACACCCTAGCATAACGCCTTAACGCCATGATCTTAACGCCTTATCGTAACGCCCTATCTTAGCGCCTTGCCGCCATGATGCAGACCGATGAGAGAAAGAAAGATCAACTCGTTCACAAGTTTTCTTATAGTTTATTATCCCCAGTGTTACATCATACCCAAGCTGGGGGAGCTGCGTTGGATATGTTTACAACTCAAGTACTCTTGCATCAGCCATATTCGTTCTTGTCCGTTAGATGTATTCTCGACTGTTCTTGTCCAATCAGAAGCCGCCATTTCAGAAAGTTCAATCTTCGGCCATGTTCGCTCTGACCCGTTTGTTCTAATTGTCGTCGGGCAGGCCAGGATACCGTTGAGGCAACATATCCTCAAACAGGTGTTTGTGCATTTTGATCGCATTTTCCAGGGCCTCGGTGGGTGGTAACCTCATATCTACTTCCAAGTGACGCTTGGTCTGCATGATGGACCTGTCCGAAGGGTCGCCTTTCATTTCACGCGGCAGCAGGCTATAACGTTCATAGATGACCATGACTGTTTTCCTGATGCAGGGGCGCATTTGGGTGTACGCCTGTTGTAAGTTATCTTGCCCGGTGTCTTCGACTACCGCAGCATAATTATGAATAGCTTCATGCACAATGCGACTCCAAAAGGTAGGTTCTTCCTCACTTCTCTGGGACGTAGGCTGACTATCTGAGGTCAAGCTCTCAGTATCTGTAGATAGACTCTCAGCAGTCTCTGTTTCGGTACTAGTCGATGGACTCCCAACAGTCCCTGTATCAGCATCCTCCTGAGTGGAGTCTTCAACCCCATGTATATTTTTCTGGTGTCGCATCATATCGTAATGTCTGGTAAACGTGCGTTCGCATTCAGAGCATGTATAAGCCATGTTGACGGTTGAACGTCAACTGTGCGTGTTTTGGGAATATACTTGCTTTTATAGGCAGTAACGCCCGTCAACGCTTAGCTTAATGCTTCGACGCCATGGTGAACTAGCCCAGAAGCTCTGATTTTCATGGAATTGCCACTAATACATCGAAATGCAGTGACGCCCGTCAACGCCCATCGTTACGCCTTAACGCCCTATCTTTACGCCTCAACGCCCGTCTCAGCGCCGTAACGACCTATCTCAACGCCTTAACGCTTATCTTAACGCCTTAACGCCTTATCTGAACACCTTAACGCCATGAGAGTGATAGATGAGAGAATAATAAGAACAAGGATGACAGGTCAATCACTTTATGTACCCTCCAGCACATCATACACACGCTTGGGGGAGCTGCGTTGGGTATGTTTATAATTCAAGAAGGCTCTTGTCCAATCAAAAGTCGCCATTTCAGAAATGTTGATCTTCGTTCGGTGTAAACTAAGCGTCTTCGGGCAATCCAGGATACTGAAGCTCTGAGCTCTTACTTCCCCGTTGGAAGACAGAGAAGGGCTCCTCGACACTGGGATCAATCTCCATCGGCTCTTCAATTCGGGGCGGCGGATCGACCTTCATGGGTTCTTCCATTCGAGGATGCAGAGAAGGGAGATGGAAGGGCTACTCGACACTGGGATCAATTACCATCTGCTCTTCAATTCGGGGCGGCGGATCGACCTTCATAGGTTCTTCTATTCGAGGATGCAGGGAAGGGAGATGGAAGGGCTACTCGACACTGGGATCAATTACCATCTGCTCTTCAATTCGGGGCGGTGAATCGACCTCCATGGGTTCTTCCATTCGAAGATGCATGGGAACTGAAATATCTGGTCTCGAGATTGGCGAGCGTGATCCATGTATGACACTTTGGTGACGTCAACTGTGCACGTTTTTGGAATACGCTTGCTTTTATGGACAGTAACGCCCGCCCACGTCCAGCTTAACGCCCTGATGAAATAGCTCAGAAGATATCCCATACATATTCCATGGAAATGACACTAATTCATCGAAATGCAGTGACGCCCGTCAACGCCCGTTGTTACGCCATAACGCCCGTCTCAACACCTTAACGTCCTATCCCAACGCCTTATGCATTGTCGATCATCTATGGACGGACATCATTATGTTGGGGTTGAAGAAGATAATTTCCCGTCTCCAACTGCGTCTCCATAAAGGTTTGAAATGCCTCATGCAGGGTCAGAAGATTCTGGGCACGGGTAGTTGTGTTGGTATCCTCTTTGGGTACTACCTGTTTCTTATGCAGCAGAACACATATCCGCGTTACCCATTGGATGTCATATATGAGCGTGATAAGATGACAACGCATGCGTTGGTGCTGAACGGTGATTCCACCTTGAGATGTATCAATAATAGCATCGACATTGGCTTGCCGTACCGCTTCGGCTAGAATATCCTCGTTGTTGGGTTCAAACAAGGCGTACTCCATAGTGCTTATGGTGAAATGAGGAAAATGATGCCGTGTGGGCTATTTATAGTGGGACGATTTTGGTCTTCATAATGCGTACTAACAGGTGCTTCTTTTGTGCTATTGCTCAAGCATACGCCGCTATCCAGTTCATGCCCGAGGTTTTCAACATCGACGCTGTTCTTTCGATTTCCATATGGACCGGGTCAACAATTTCGTATGGGTCCCGAGGTCGCCGTAAAGCCATTCGTAGCCTGGGTGCCAATCTGTTATGGGCTAAAATTGCGGCTTCCTCTTTCGAATACCCTTTGTGGTGAAACTTGTTTTTTGTGGCCCCCAACGTCTCGTTCATCTCGGCGTCCATACTTTATTTGAACAAATCCTTTCATAGCCTCGAGTTCACGTTGTGTTCATTCCCTTGTATGAATTTGGGTTGGTCCTTCACGGTTGGGTGATATTCCAGGGCTGAAGGTATGAAGGGGACCCGCCGTATGGGGTGGGTTGTTGCTGCTGGACGGGTGCTGCCAGGTATGAACTCGGTGGATGATGTTGAGGTATATGACGTTGCGGTGTTCCCTCGCCGGGTAACAGGTGGGTCGTCAATCGGCGATCTTCGGAGGTATGAGCTTTTAAGTCTACGAGCAGGTAGGGGTATGGACGACTTGTCGCCCCTTGAAACGCCTGCATGAAATGGTCGATGTTCTGAGCATAAATTCGACAACCAAACACACGGATTTGTGCTCTGTCGATAGGATTGGAGAACAACACCAAGTATTGGCAGTTCAAGGCAATATCTCTGGACGCCTTCCCTTGAGGAAAGACATTCTGGGTCAAATAGATGACGGACAGATTGCGATGATGGGACCGTTTGGTGAATAGGTCCGCGATTTTCGAATTGTCATTGGCCGCGCTCATCAGGTCATCTAGCACCACGACGTTGGTCTGCTCGGGGTCGAAGAATACGCTTGATCAATATTGCGAGAAATTCATGGGACGACGCTCACATTTTGTAATCGCGTATTCTCGTACGCTGGCTGCCATTGGTTATAACACCATGCAATGCGTGTCGAAGCTGGGGTTGCTACACCTTCTTCCAAAAACTTCATCACCCAGAACGTCTTTCCACATCCCGTAGGACCGCTCATCGCCATCGTATAGGGATGCTCTGCTCCACTTGGTGAACCTATAGCGGGTCTCGGTGGTGTCTCTTGTCTATGCATTTGACGAATATGTCTGAGCATATTGTCGCGACGAGAGAGTGTCTTCTGACAGAACTTACATGTACTCGGCATGGTACCCGGTCAGAAGGTGGACATAGACTGAGGTTAATGGTGCACAAACGACCTTATATGACCACTCACTCACTCACCGTTGGGCACACCGGTTCTCGTCAGATCACCGAAGTTAAGCAGCGTTGAGCTCGGTCAATACTTGGATGGGTGACCGGGTGCTGTACTGACTGGGCTGATCAATGTCCAGAATAATAGGAACTGTGGACACTCTCGTGTTCTGGCACATGTAGGCACCGTCGTGATATGACTGAAACAATGTTGAAAACGACGTTAAATCCTACTCACTCACTCACTCACTGACTCACTCACCATCATTAGTGCGTCCATGCGTTAAGACGAAACCTGTCACTCACTCACAGGTTTTTGTTGTTGTTGTTGATCTCTCATCTGTCATCCTTGTTGTTCTCTCATCGGTCTACATCGTGGTGTCAAGACGCTAAGCTAGGGCGTTAAGGCGTTGAGATAGGGCGTTAAGGCGTTATGCTAGGATATTTAGGCGTAACAGTGGGAGTTCATTTGGACCAGGGATTGTCTGGACCTCAAAACGTCCATGATTCCCCATGGCTTTGCTGTAAAGTCCGTGTTCCGCTTTTTATATTTTCGGAAAAATCCTAATTTTTTATGCAACCCTGCAGATGCCATCATACCCACTTCCCTGGATGATTCCCCATGATTTAAGGTGTAAAGTCCGTGTTCCGCTTTTGATATGTTCAAACCCAATCCTAAATTTTCATACACTCCCTCGGCAGGCCCCGATCCGCTGGGGACCGATATTAGCCCTTCTAGACCAGGTTGATAGGGGTTTTCCCTATTTTAGGGATAAAGTCCGTGTTCCGCTTTTTATATGTTCAAATCCAATCCCAATTTCACATTTACATCTCGGCAGGCCGCGATCTGCTGGGAAGCCATATTAATCACTCCACACATGGTTCACAAGTGTTTTCCCTATTTTCGGGGTAAAGTCCGTGTTTCCGGATTTTATATGTTCAAACCCAATCCTAATTTTACAAGCACCCACCCATGACTTGATCGCCCTGGATGAGCGCTTCACTTTGACACCTCCCACGACCCATTTGGACCAATGGTGGCCCACTTCTACCCCCAAAACGTCCATTCCCATACACTTTTTCTAGTGCTCATGCGCAGATAGACGCTATTCCTACGTCACACCCATCCAGTCGGATGCTCCCTGACGAGTGCTTCACACTCATACCTCACTCGATCTAGTCGGACCACTATCGGGTCCACCTAGACCCCAAAATGTTCACTTTTTCAAAAAAATTCAACGCATGACCTCAAGATCCAACCATCGTGTTCTATGTGAAGAAACGAAGAAAACAAGATGCCACACCACAGAGTAAAAATCGCAAGGAAAACAAATGATCACCCCTATCCCATACATGCATTCCCCGTATCGATTAACATGCAAATGTTCGAATGAGGGGAGATCACCCGGATTTTGACCCACAGAGGTTTCGCGTAGTCAAAGTTGGCTTCCTTGCCTCCAGATGGCAGCACGATCGATGTCAAAAGGAGATTTCCCACAGCAAGCGCCGTCATTTTGTTTTTTGTTTTAATTTTTTGCGGAGACATACTGGACACGAGACGCTCGACCCTGTGGTCGCACTGATCATAGACAACACCTATAAGTTATGTTTATTACTATAAGTCTTACTTCCCATGTATTCATGTATTTTTTCCTGCCAATACGCTTTTGGGGATTTCCCTGCTCTCGCTGTATGGCTATGTGGAGAAACTGAGGGTACCCCACTTGCCATTTATGCTGGACATATAGCTGGCGATTTTGTCGGTGACCATGTTGAAGAATGACGTGCGATACATATTGACCCCTGCGCGCCATTATTAATATCCGGTTGCGCATAAGGTGATTTGCACCCCCATGGACACCAGGGGGGGGGGTGCTGATGACCTACTTTTGACGTCACTGACCGGAACCGGAAGTGACGTGACAAGTAGGTCAACAGCGCCCCCTGGTGTCAATGGGGGCGCAAATGGCCTTATATTACTACTGATATAGTGGGTCACTTTCCGCCCCAGGGGCGGTACACCCCAAATCGCCCAGGCAAGATAGGGTTAAACCAGAGAAAACGTCTGATCTTCTTATCTTCTTGGTAACTCCACAACACTGGATACAGTATGGGTAATTTTGACCATTTACCGTTTAACAGACGAGGAACGTCTAGTTAAAATACCTCGGATTTCAAGTCATGTACATATTCCACGCCGCAGATATATTTGATGATATCGATGACATCTACTGGGTACACGAGATGATGCTCATTGTGGTCATCGATCAACATGCACCTGTTAAAACTAAACTGCCCAAACCTCACAAGCCCCCATTTTTCAACGCCAAACTGCGAAAGGTTGTTTACAGCAAACGCATGCTATTCAGTAGTAGTGTCCCGTGAAATTGGCAATTTAGCGCCTCACTGCGCATGCGCGAGAAAAAAATTGGGGCGGTATTGGGGCGGTGTGCGCAGGAGTGTTGTGCGCAGGTATGACGTCACTTCCGGTCTGGGTGAATGGGGCGTGACCTTGGGGGCATGTATTTCTCCGCGGTGATGCGGTCTGGCGGTGATGCGGTCTGCCACCGCGGACCGAAAGTTGTCCCAAAACCGTGGGTTTTCGTGGAAGTGTTCGGCAATCTGTAGGGACCGCTAGTGGACCGATTGGATCGAGTGAGGTATGAATGTGAAGCATTCGTGAAGGGGCATCTGATGGGCTGGGTGTGGAATTGAAATATCGGCATTCTGCGCATGCGCGGTGGCCAAAGGGTATGGAAATAGACGTTTTGGGATCTAGGGGAGTCCCTAATGGTCCAATGGAGTTGTATGAGGTATCAATGTGAAGCCTATGTGAGGAGGCATCTGACTGGACTAGTGTTTCGGCCGTTGTCAACATTCTACGCATGCGCAGACAGGGAATTGTGGGAAAAGGGTGTGGAAATAGACGTTTTAGGATCCAGGGGAGCCCCTAATGATCCTATGGTGTCGTATGAGGTATCAATGTGAAGCCTATGTGAGGAGGCATCCGCCTGGGCTAGTGTGTCGTTCGTTGTCAATAGTCTGCGCATGCGCAGACAGGGAATTGTGGGAAAAGTGTGTGGAAATAGACGTTTTGGGCTCTAGGTGGGTCCCTGGTGGGCCGATTGGGTCGAGTGAGGTATCCATGTGAAGCAGTCGTGAGGGAGTATCCGACGGGGTGGGTGTAACGTGGAACTGACGTCATGCTGCGCATACGCAGTAGAGAAAGTGTATGGAAATAGACATTTTGGCACCGACAGGGGTCACTATGGGTCCGATGGAGTCGTATGAGGTCTTATGTTGAAGCTCTTGTGAAGCAGCATCCGATTGGACTCAGGGTTCGTCTGTGTGCAAGGGTCTGCGCATGCGTAGTCTGGCCGTAGTATAGAAAGCAGGCATGTTGGGGGATGCGTGGTGGTGTGTTTTAACTCACCACTAGGGGTCCATGGTTGTGGTTGGGTGGGTTGTGACGTCACTTCCGGGTTTCACTAAAACTACCTCCAAACATAGAAGACTTCCAATTTTTACTTAGACGTCCGGATGTTCAACCTCCGGGGTTTTTCCCGTCCCGGCCCGACCCCGGGCGCAGCGCGCGCGCGCGTTCTCCGGAAGTGCACGTCATCACCGGCAGTGCGCGGATGAATTGCATGTCGGGTCAAAAGGTCAAAGGTCACATCCAGGTCAAAAGGTCCAATGTCCAATGAGAGAATGTTGCGGCATCGATATATACAGAGCCTGAACCCCACAAATGGGATTGTAAATTAACCTGGGAAGGATGGGCAGTTCCATTTGGACCAATCAGCGGTCGAGAAAAAAGAGCCAATGAGCGATCGAGAAAACAACCAATGGACGGGTACTAGGTACACGTCTGCGCCTCCATTCGGGTACTGGGATGCTTTCGCCTACGTTCGCGCCTACATCCGGGTTCTTGTACACCCGGGTAATGTTTTCTGGACATGGATGGGTTACCTTTGGCTCCATTCTAGGCCACTGATTGGCTAATACGGTGTTCAAAGCCAGTTTCATGCATTATGCTCATATAACTTATAGTAATAAACTTAATCTATACGTGTTGGGCGAGTCTTCACTCACCGTCTTCCTTTACACGCACCTCAATGAAATACCCGCTCCAAACCTAGACCAAAATACGTACTTGGTCTGTGGGCTGATTTCATTGGCTCTCTATTTTACTATAGTGCTCTTGCATTCTAACATTGATGGGTTACATTTTGGCCCCATCCTACACCACTGATTTCAGTTTGACTGAATCTCCACATTGGGCATTTATGCATTATGAATAAAACACACAAGACAGGGTTTTTTGGTGAGATCTCATTTTTTATTCAGTGAACAACAACAACGTGAGAACAACCACGTGAAAACTGAAGCCCAGAACAAGGGGCTTGTACATTGAAAGAACTGAAGCCCAGAACAGCGGGCTTGTACATTGAAAGAACTGAAGCCCAGAACAGGGGGCTTGTAAACTTAAGCCCAGAACAGCGGGCGTGTGTACATTGAAAGAATTCAAGCCCAGAACGGGGCTTGTACATTGAAATGATGGGCGGCCCAGTCATATACGAGTACATCGCGGTCCTCGGCCTTGGGGTACTCGTCAAACATCTGTACGATGGTAGATAAGGGTCTTCCCCGGCATCGATGGTACAGGTAAAACAAGCAATATTGTCCGCACACGCTACTGGTCAGGCTTTGCAACGTTTGACTGTTCCAACACCACGTCTCTGTGCCTTGATCCATGAAGTCTGTTAAATCGGGATGGAGGGGTGGCAGGCCGTACGGGTCAAAGTATTCGCCCTGCGCTTCTGTCAAGTACACGGCCACCCAATGTTCACCGGGCCGATCCATCGGGTCCGTGTTGAGAACGTAAGCGGCAGGATACATACGGTCTAATGGGAACACATCTCGGACGAACACCCCTTGAAAGACCATACGTGTCCCTGGGTCATTCTCCAGCACGGTGGTTATCTGGTCTGTATCCATGTTAGGTGGAGAAGTCACACAGGATGTTGCGCGCCTTGTCCACTTGAATGATGTTGTCAAACTCGGCGTAGCAGATCACATTGACGGTGCTCCGGAGGGCTCGTTGAAAGTGGATTTCCAACAGTAACGTGTATCCGTTCCCGTAGTCCTCCCGACTGATGAAATTGCCTTCGTCCTGGTTGATTTGACCGGTGGCTGTAAACAGGCTCTGATAGGCTCGAATGAAATTCTTGCGCCCAAAGTTCGGTGTTAAGGCCGTGGCTGGCACCTGTTGTCCATCCACATGCAGGCCACAAAATTGATGCCGAAATGTTTAAAGTCAAACGGATTCTCTGGGTAGGCTCCACTGAAACTGGTATTTTCCACACAGGCCAGGATCAATCGCTTGGATAGTTCCCCCAGGAACAGGTTTTCTTTGTTGGCGCTCATATTTCCAGCAGACACAGAGAACACTTTGGTTTGTACACGTCGGATAGGGTACTGGGCTGGTTTTGTTTCCAAGGCTTTCATGTGTCCCAATTGAACGGCTGGATTCGGTTTCACTTTTCGGACATACAGGACTGCGTCTTCGATGACAACCTTATAGTCAGCTGTCTACGTTAGTGGCCATCAAGGCGAATGTCGGAGGCGCCCGTATCAGTCGGATTTTGATGGGGATCTTGTTCAAGAGGTACCGGTCTTGCATGAACATGTCTGCGTGCAGTCGACCTATGAGATCCACCGCGACGCTGTTCGCGGTCAAAGCCTGCCGTTTGCTATATCCCGTATTGTCGTTCTCTGCGCCCATGTGCTCGGCTTTGTCCTGGTAGAATAAAGCGGCTGTCAGTTGAGAATTTTTAGCCTCTCGCCCATGCGACAACAGCGTCTCGATGTAGGCTCGATAGGGGTACGTGTTGGTGGAGTCACTGATGAGTTTGTCGCTGAGAAATATATCCACCTGTTGAAACATCGAGTGCAGCCAGAGATTCGTCGGGCCCACCGTTGCTTGGTCGGCGATTCTGGTGCCATCTCCATTGACGATCTTGGCTTTCACATACAAGTATGTATGGGCTAAATCCACATAGGCCGTATCCGCATTACTGATGGTGAACTCGATGGGCCCTGTTGCGTTGATGCTGGACAGCGGGAGATGCTCCACCCATAATCCTTGTTCGGCACTGGTCTGTGTGGGCGGGACGGTCCACAAATCAAATTCACTGTTGGTGGAGGGGCAGGACTCGGCGTGGATCAAGGACATGTTTTAAGAAAAGATATCCGGGTCTTCGATGTGCGTCGTCGCTGGGTCGGTCGTCGACTGGTGCGTGGTCTCGGTGGGGCAGCTCTTTTATTCCCTACGGTGCGTTGTGCTTTGGCCACCAAGACGCCTCCCGCTTCTTTGGCCCGCCGTTTCAAGGATTCTTTGGGTGCCGTACCCCCCAAGACATCACCGGCCACTTGCAGTCCACTGCGTACCGCTTGTTTGCCGGTTGCTTTCACCCCACGCGTCACCAAGGGCAGGAACGTTTTGACGATGCTCCCGAGTATGTTCCCCAGTCCATGTCCACGTTGCATGCGTGCACCACTAAAAACCGGAAAGCCACCCCCGGCCTGTTGGGCATAATAGTCCATATAGCTGCGTGCATCGCACTCGTAAGGTACTTTCATTATACAAAGTGGGGAGCACGTGCTTGTCGAAAATGAAGTGTCAGCACCACTTTCCCGCGTTCGAATGCCACCGGTCGTCCCGTGTCATCTCTTATATCCACCGTGATCGTGTCGATGTGGGGTTGTCGTACGGGCAGGTAGAGCATGTGGGTGAAACTGTGGGTGACTTGATCTCCATACAACTTTTTAATGGGCACCACCCGTAACAGAGGTGTGTTGATATCGCCCACGATGTGGTTGTCCACCACGTCCGAGTAGACGTAGAGTCCGTACATACCCGACTTCATATCCATCGGGATCTCGCCTTGGTGGGCGGTGGGACCAGCGAACGTCCGTAGATCGAAACCCAGCATTTGCTGTAGGATAGGACTCAGTACGACACTCGCGTTGGCGGTGACGATAAGCTCTGCCTTGTCGTTGTGTGCGTTGTAATCGAAGTTCACGTGATTCTTGAAGGGATAGGCTTTGATGGGTTTTGAAGTATTCGTGACCTCCCGTAGAGCCTTATAATGCAACAGTCTTGACAGCCCACCCATGAACTCCTTGGGAGTATCGTATTGGCCTTCGGGGAGGGTGAGTCGGGTGTCTTTTCCTTCGTAGGTCACCTCGTACCACACTTCATTGGCTCGCACGTTGTACCACGAGTAAGGGTATTGGATATCCACGAGGCCACATTCCCATCGTCCAGGTAAATGCAACGGTTGCGGTAACTGGGTCACGTACTTGGCCACGGTGTTGTCAGGAAACACATCCAGCGAACTGTTACTGGGTAGGGTGAGGTAAAACATGGCGACTGAGCTGTCCTGCTGCTGCTGTTGGTTTTAATAGGTGTTCCAGGCCTTGGGCGGTTGTGTCCGGCGTCGTGTTCGTCGCGTTGACTTGCTACGTGTCACGGCTCTGGAGATGTGGGGTGTCCTGATCAAGGGTGGTTTTTTAAAGGTTTGAAAAGAAGGTGCCCGTTGTGGTGGTGGAGTTTTGGGGGGTGACTCCGGTTCCCATTCGGATTCTCAAGAAGGTAGTGGGCCACTCGGCGATTGCTGGGTTCGCTGCATAAAGGCCCAGCGGTGGGGGTTCCCCACCAATTCCTGTGGTACATGCATGTCTTTCAAGCCTTGAGCGAAGACCTCCCATCCTCAAGGATCCGTGTGCGATCTGCGTTTACGCATCAGGTCATTCACTAAATCCGTCATGTGGGTGCCGGGTACCACCTGATTCTGTACCAGTAGTTCGCCTTTATCATTCCAAGTCATGTTAGGATTCTGTTTCATCCGTTGTAATACCAGGCCAGCTTGTTTCTTGAACGATGCAGGTACACTCTTCAGGACTTCGTCTTCCACCCACTGTGGGGCTGTGGGGGCTACCCCTGGTAATGGCGGCTGTTGGAGCGGTGCTGAGGTCGGCGGTGTGTCACGTGGTGGTGGTGGTGGTGGTGGTGCTGTTGCTGGGGTAGAGCGAGTTTTGTATTGGTCCATGAACGTCATGTACCGTTGAAGCGTCTCATTGTACCGTTGTACTTTCTCACTGTCGCTTAATCCCGGTCTCTGTAAGATCTGTTGCATCTCTCCATCGAGGATGTTTATGGTCTTCACCGTACGTGGGACAGGGTAGGGCGAATGGAGGTTTTGAAGGAATCGTGGTCCGACGGGGATCATTTTTTTCGTGTGGTTCATTGTCGGCCGAAGAGTCCACCCAATACTGGACCCAACACGGAAGCGGCCAACGGTGCTAAGATGGCCCCGAGAAAGCCGCCTTTCTGTAACACCTTTTTCTTTTGTGTTTGTGGGACCCGCTTCTGGACTAGGGTTCGGAGACCTGTCTTATGCTTGGTCAACTTGGTCTTCTGAGCCGGAGTCAGTGGTACGTTGCCTTTTAACAGGTTGTACCCGATCTCGCACAGACAGCGTACAAGGTCAGGGTCCGCACCGCGTACAATGGTTCGGACCAACTCCGGTGGGGCCGTCTTCAATACACGGAGCGTGGGAGCGTGCTTCCGTACTCGCGCAGACATCATGTACAACTAATGCTAGAACCCACAACTCTGCTCTTTTTATCTACCTCAGAGACAAAGTCAACCATGCTGTGGTATTCATTCTTTTTATTATCCCCATCATCAAACACACACTCCAGCTGGGGGCGCCACTGTGGATGTGTTTACATTATTTTTGTATGTACACGTGGTGGGTCTCTCCGGGAAAGATGCCGGTCCGTAGTCGAAGGTGGTCGGGGGTGGCTTGCTTGAGGTCGAAGAGCATATACCCGTGCTGAGGGGTTGTGGCATCTTTAAAGGCTTCCAACGCAAACGGTGTGCGGCCGGGATATATCTGTCTCGCCAGGTGCAGCAGTTGAGTGGTATCTCTCGGGTTTTTGAAGACCACCAGGTAGTGGGCATTTAAGCTGATGTTCCGATGTTCTTTGTTTTTACTGAACAGATTCTGCACAATGTAGATGATGCTGAGCCGTCGATGGTGGCTGCCTTTGGTAAAGAGTTGGGTGACCCGCGCATCCGTCTCCGCCATGAGATCATCCAGAACCACCAAGGTGTCGGGTTCCAAATCGGTCAGGTTGGGTAGGCCTTCCACGAACGTGATGTGGGGCATTGCTGCATACGCTTCCTGCCATTCTCCGTAACACCACACGACTCGGGCAATAGGTGGGGTGATCATGCTGTCGGCGTGTTGAAGGAGCTTCCGGACGAAGTGCGTTTTGCCGGAACCCGTCGGTCCTGCGATGAGACACGTGAAGGGATGCTGCCACCGAGGGTCCATGGTTCGAGGTGTATCCGTTGTCGTGGTAACCCGCTCTTGTAAAATTCGTACGAGTGAACTGGAGTGGTGGGTACAACGTCGGTCGTCGTTGTCTGTTCACTGCGAGTGATGATGGGGGTGGGTACAACGTCGGTGGTCGTTGTCTGTTCACTGTGAGGGATGAAATCCGGTGGGTCTTCAGACGTACTGGGTGTACTTGGTGTAGATGTGGAGCTTGGTGTGGAGCTCGACGTGGCTTGTACACGGGTGTGGTGGCGACTGGGCTCGATACGGGGTTGACTGGTGCTATCTGTAGACCGGTTTCACTGGTGGCTGGTGTTCTCCGTTGGTTAAGTAACGTGCTGACATAGGCTACGTCGTAAAACACACCTCCGTACAACACACTCAGCAGGGTTAGCAATATCACCAGAAAGCCCACTTGCGCTTTGCGCGTTTTGGGAGACGCTGTGTTCAGAGGCAGCTGCTGTTTGTCCATAGCACTGTGGTCGGACGTGGAATGAAGGATGACGGCAGTGGTGTCTGGCTTTATAATCGTTTCACCTGGTTGGCAGCGACCCAGGAATTGAAGGAACTGGGCCAGCCTTGCCATTTGACGAAATGAAACAGTTTGCCACGTCGACGTTCCGTTTTCAAAATCTGCTCCACCGTGTAGTAGTCTTGCTGTGTTTTTACGACAGGCTGTAATTCCGTCTCGTAAAACGTCCCTAGCAACGGTTCCCCTTGAAGATCTTCCAGTTCATAGACTCGCTGCTGTCGGGGTAGGCGCCGTTTAATCAGGAAGTGCTCATCGCTCCAGTTGGGCAAGTAACTTTTCTCAAATTGACCTTTGACTTTACTGATCCGTACAGGGTCCCCGACCTTGAACACCGCCTTCGGCGTTCGCTGCGATTGTCTGGGGTACAAGACACGCCGGACTTGGGCTTCATTGCGTTGGGTCACGGTAATGGGGGCTCTCTCTATACTCCGATGATAGGCTCGATTGTAACCACTCACAAGTTTCGGGAGAACATCGATGTACCGCCTTGTATTCTTATAGGTGAAATATTTATACATGCGGCCTTTGAATGTCCTGTTGAACCTTTCCACCACGGAAGCCTTGGTCTCGTTGTACGTATGGAAGAAAAACACCTTCTGGGCTTTCAGAAACTGTTGGAACGGTCTGTTGAGGAATTCCGTGCCTTCGTCGGTTTGCAAATACAAAGGTTTGCGCCCGGTCTTGAAGATGTCTTTGAACGCCGCTGTGAGATTCACCCCCGTTTTCGACCGGATGGGTACCACCCACGCATACTTGGATAGGATATCGATGCACGTCAAGATATACCGATTCCCATCGTTGTGTTTGGCAAAGGCGCTCATATCGACCAAATCCGCTGGCCACTGGGCATCTATTCCTCCCACGATGACCCGGTTCCGTAGAAAATGGTGACGGACAGATCGATGTAAGGTATAGATGTCTTGTTTTCTTAACCAATCTCGGACTTGGGCACGTTGTATCCCCTGGGGTTTGGCCGCTCGATA
>JAVTVY010003537.1:0-33529 GCA_036873755.1 Hanleya hanleyi
TGCAAGAACTCCTTTTATTCAGTTATATATAAATGGAAAACGTTGTATATGAATACTAAATTTTCTGAAGTTGAGAGATTGCCTACTACTCTAGAAACTAGACACAATAGTTTCGTCCTTCCAAGTAAAATGTGTTTGACCTGTGCATTTAGACCAAGAACTTTATTCTGATTTCTTCAGTTTTGGTAAGATTAATCTCAGCATCCGTTTTATTATACCAATATTGAAGCAACTTCAGTGAAAGCTTCATCGAAGACATCTAGTGTGTTGCTCAAATTATAATTTAAGCATCGATCCGTACTTGCAGCTGCTCCAGAGTACGTTGATCAAGAATGAATGAAGGATCGTCTGGATATCGAGGGAGATGGCTCCATGCGAGCACCCTTTCACTCATCCATTATTCCACACGTAGTGTTTCCTCGAATGCTCATAGAAACGTCTGAAATAAATGATACTTTTGGAAGAATCGGTTGTCGCTGAAGCTGGAGGTTGACCCTTTTCACCTTGAAGGGCTATAGGAATTTCTTGTGAGTACACATACTCGTCAGATCCAACATTCAGTAACCAGCGAACGTCCATAAATAATTAGCCGAATTACCTCAGATAATCTCGATATTCAATTAATAGTAACGTGCGTTACTCGAATCATATCAACTCGTTGAAGTAACTGGTCTCATATCGCATTGCGTCTCGGAGCCATTTTCTCGCAGCTCACATCGATATGATCTCAAATCCAAACAACTGTAGCTATTCTCTGTCCATTATCGTCTTCAGTACCGATTAGTCGGTTCCTTGAACACCTTATAATGAATTATCCGGCTGATCACATTGCGTTGTATGTGTTACACAGATACTGGTTTCCAGCAAAGTGAGAAAGCTAGACTAACAAATATTGCATAAACATACATGGCTGCTTTAATTGTAAATTGGATTAATCTTTATCGATGCTGCCAATGCAATCGAACTTCGCGTACAAGAGTTTCCTTCGCGCATGCGCCAGATCCGACAAATCACAGTGAGGTAAAAAATAAACCCAAACTCCCAAAGCGAGATGCTTCTTTTGTGAACTCGTCACTGGTAAGTATTTTCTCCTATAGTTGAAATCCAGACAAGCTTTGGTTTTGCCTGTTTTTGAACACCCGGAAATTTAAATTTTCAAAGGATCCTTCTCTTTAAAAGCCATCATCAAATTAATTATTTATGGGTTTTTTTAAAAAACATGGATGTTATAGGTGATAAGTAGGTTGCAACTCTGTGTGTCTTGTTCTGAGAGGCTTGTGCGACTTAAGCAGCCACATCGCGTATCAATATATTATGTTTTATTAAGTTTCGGCTTTGATGTTCATATTCTTCACAGCAACCAGTGGAAGGAGACTTGGAGGATATATTTTATATGGTGTCTCAACCAATTCCAGTTGTCTATACCTTAACAAATGAAAAAAAAATGGAAGTAGTGATAACCTTCCCTGCCACCACCCAATCCAATCCGAGATATATGTGAGATATTTAGGAACTGTTCAGGTACTCAGGTACTTGGGTGTGAACTTTAACTTAAAAAGTGTGTGTGAACAAGGAATTGTCAGACTCGTGAATCCGAAAATTGATTTCAACAAGGAATTGTCAGACTCGTGAATCCGAAAATTGATTTCCGAATGGGTATGGTATAAATTGGATGATGCACGCCTACCAGACTCCGTAGAACAAGCGTTTATCAGAATTTAAACCTCTCGCTTTAAATAATTCGTTAGGAGTACCCGAGGGGAGTTCCACAGGGAATTCGCTTAACGGTTGACGGAGAAAGGTGTCTTTGGGGTGGAGTTAATATTAATCATGTTGAATGTAATATAACCAAAGTTTCCATGAAAAATAAATGATTACAAATGGTATCAGATATTCAATATTACTTATACGCCAGTTTAACCTACATCTCAATCATTCTGTTCCAGTTCGACTGAACGCGGATATGGGAAATTATCCTTGTTTTATCATTGTATATTTCATGGCAATTCTCAATTACGGCGCCGCGGAGAAGATTCATGAAGATTTGCAAATAATGAGCTTTCTGGATCTTTTCGACATCATTTTGAAGATTGTTCGTCTCGTGACTGATGGTCGGACCAATTTCCGGCAATCACTGTGAATAATCATGAAAAGTATTGAAACTGGAGCGATATGCAAGAGCCAGACGTGATCCTTGTTTGAAGATTTTGTAAGCTCAAGCTCTTTCTTGGTGGAGCCAGTTAAATTCCTTCACTTCACTATTTTGTAAGGAACAGCTCACGAATTTAGCCCTAAATTGACTGAACTGGAGATTCTCAAAACCGGAGCAGAATCAGGACTCGGCCAGACACTTGAAATCGATTTGCGAGCAATATAAACCTGTGCCTTTCTTTCTTCTGTCAGAATTTCAACTTTATACGGTCAGAGGACTCCTGGACTTCTTTTTGAGCACAAATTACATGTTTTCATACTGAATTGATGATCGATGTGCGGGATAACAATGTCCAGGTGATTAGTTTCCCTTTTCATATCCTTTTCTGTTGCAACGAAGGACGGACACTTATCCCCAATGTGGAGAAAAGTGTCCTAGCTGGGTTAGAAGATATGGACCTGACCCCCTTTAATAGCCAGGGGACATTCTTAGTCTCCACACCGGTATATCTGGACACGTTTAACCGAATTAAGAGTTTGTAACTCTTCTAGGGTCAAAATTTATAATTATTATGTTTATTCCACATTTTTTGATACTCAATCGATTCTTTCTCCGGTTGATATTATTTTAATTACACAAGCTTGCTTAGGTGCAATGTTAATCTTCAAAATCTTATTATAATGGCTAATATTTTCACCTGATTGAGTTGACACCCGCTAAGCTGATAATTCAGACTTGTCTCACACAAACATTACAGGAGCCTCATTATCAGTTTATAGGCCCTAATTTGTTCTTCGCTTTAATTCGATTACTTGATTTCTCCAGTCTTATATCTCAAAACCAATATATTCGCATAATGGAAACCCCAGAGAAATATAAGCTCTCCAATAATATATACATTTATGTTGCTTGTGTTCATATTTCTCACAGGAAGACGACAAATGCCAGTGGGTGTGTGAGAATCCACTCTGGTAGGTTACAAGTCCTCCATAGCATTGATGGAAGCTGTGAGATTTGCTTTTCAGTTTATAGTTCGAAGAACTAGACAAAATAGATGCACAATATAGTTTGAAATTTGCTTTCACATGTACCAGTCAATTCTGGTGGAGATTTGCCTTGATTTATAAGAATAATTTATATTCTTATCGTTCGGTTGTTAAATGTTGAATCTAGTACTGATTACAATTGTCCAATTGTGACTGGAGCACCACAATGTGTGTGCAGGTGCTTCCTGATAAGTTATATAAGGGGTTTCGTTACCTTTCGTTTACCGGAACTCACCTGATATATCCCACAAAATAGATATTTATAGGCAAATAAGTATTCATAGGAAATGAGAATGAATATTTAACTTAGTGTATGACTCTAATTACGAATTCACCGATCACCAATATACGAGTTGTCGAAGCATTTCCATCATAGCTCTCTAGATTTGTATCTAATACCGCTTATGCCGGTGCTAGGGGCCGTGTGGTCATATCATCCACGTTGCCACATGAACAGGTACAATAAAATCCTACCTGAGATACAACACATATCACGAATCGTTAGATTCTTGGCATGTGCTTTAGAATAGGTTAACCGGAAGACTACACTGTGAAGTCATGTGGCTCTGTCAGTATGTCGGCACCGCTTCCCACTTCCCTTATATGTGTTGTAATCTAAACTGTCTCTGCAGCCAAAATGTCAGCTAGTTGATGGAAAAACTCAAATTTACAGTTAATTTTCCGCCTACCTGCACTTTGGATTTGAGATTTTTTCTATCTTTTAACATGAGATTTTGACACAGCTCTATTGGCAGAAATCAGCATGGTTAACGGCCCAGTGTTTGTGGCTAATTTCAATCGGTAATACAATCAATCGGTAATACAATCGGTGAAAATATAAGCAGCGAAATTGAAAGTTCACCATGGTAGTCATTTGACTGAACCCTAAACTCCCATTGAAGTGCATGGTGTCTCTTAGATTATCCCATTCTTACAAAAATAGTTTATGCAAAAAATACTACATGGTAAAAATATCTGATCTTTTTTTAAGTGGTAATTAGCCCTTGCCCTAAAATATAAACTTTCCCGCACTAACCGTGCGTAAACGATGAAGCACGCCTATGAAAACATTATTTGTTAAATAATAAACTGATGTGAAATAAAATAGAATGTATCCACTTTTATCCACAGAAAAGCAAACATTTTGACAAAGCAAATTACTAAACCACCACTTTCATGGAACCCCATTGTGCAAATATGCTCAAAATGACTCAAATCTGATATTCTGCAAATGCAGAGGATAAGTGAAGAAGATGATAAAGGAAATTCAAAATATATCTGCACTTGGGAAATCATCTTCAGCATATCTGAATTTATTTTGCGCCAGGTGATTAAATACGGATATGTTTCTTGCAGGGAATGTTTGGAAAGACGCGAGAATCGCCAGAATTTCAAAAAATCGCTCGTTCTATCACAATTATATCCGGAAGATTGTTAGTATGGTGACTGATGGAAGTACTACGGTAATTTCCGGCAACTGCCTCGATAAATTAGTAAAACACAAATGGGCAATTAATACAGATTTGTTCTGTGTCCAGAGATTGTGTATGCCCATCACTCATGATATCCGTTCCACCTGTCAACTACTGCAAGCAATTTAACCTCTACACTTGACTGGTGTTTCTTTTTTGTTGAACAGCTCTTGGAGTTAGTTCCAGCTTGTCAAAGCGAGGTACCCTCTTGTCATGTTCCTTATATGTGTACAAGCGTCTAGTCCGTCCTCCAATATTCAACCGTGGTCCAGTAAAGAATTTCCGCGTCCATAATCCAAAGACCTAATTCATATAATAGCGTTAACACAAAGTTAGTAGAATAAATCATAGTATACATAAACATAGGCTAGTTTCTTGCAAGAGAGAAGCGGTCAGCGGTTTTTAATGATGCCAGTAAGACATCATGATGGTGTTCCAAAAATATCAAATTCGTATCGCTTATCCGTATTCTTAATTCATTTGTCGCCAATCATTCGCGCACATAGCACCAGTTTTATGTATTTAGTTATATACATCTGGATTACGCTACCCGGGTATATTACATTTTCCGAAAATGTGTGTGTGTGTGAGAGAGAGAGAGAGAGAGGGGGGGAGAGAGGGAGAGAGAGAGAGAAAATTTAAGGTTTAACGCTGCGTTCAGCAATATTTCAGCTGTATAGCGACGAGCAAACAAAATTCTAAGTATCGACCGCTTCTCTAACAACCAGACTCAATAGAGGTCGTCTTCAATAGACAAAATGTGGTGATCCTTTTACTTTACAAAGATAAATATATTTATTTTTTTTCAAATTTGCTAAGATTAATTCAGTTTATTGTACCAATATCGAGAAACTCTGGGTGAATGGTCGGTTGAAGACACCTAGTTGATTGTTCAAATTATAATGAAAGCCTCGCGTGTATGGAATATTAGAGTATAGTCCTCGTATTACGTCTGAACAAATTCAAGATGCCTGAGGAAGAAAACGGTGCCACTACTCCGCAAACCCAATCCATTCAGAGATAAATGCGAAATAATTGCTTACATGGTGCATATGGGTGGGTGCTTTCATAATAATAGTGAGCGTGAACAAAGGAATCGTCAGATTCGTGATTCCGGAGGTCGACGCCCGAATACGTGCAGCATAATTGGAGTGATATACGCCCACCAGCCACCAGCCATCATGACACTAACTTTAATAGGGATTTAAGTTCCTCTGATTTAGAAAATCCGTTGAGAGTGCGGCTCGCAGTAAAGTGTGAATTAGGAATAAATAATACTTCATTACCTGTACACCACCTACGCCCAGATGTCAATAAACTAAGGCCATATCGAGAACCTTCCCTACCATTTAATGACCCAAGACACGATAGAACTCCAATATGGTTTACAAATGCAGACATTTTGCTCTCAATAATTTTTGATTTCACCTAAAGGCGATGAAAATTATTCACTAAAGATCTCCATAGATTGAACGTTGGTCCTGTCCTAATAGAATTAATTAGTACACAGATGGATGCTAATGAATGTTGTGTGAAGACATACATTCGAATAATTCTAAAAATAATACCGCGACGATCTTAATATTTGCGGGCTAAAGACATCATTATATGCATGGTAATGATGCTTTCTTTCCGGTTGATCCTATTTCGAAGAAACAATATATTATACATTGAATCTAAGAGGCTTTCCGAACGATGTATGTTCCAAATAAATTTCTCCACCTGATACCCAGATCCTTATTTTACACAAAATCTCACAGTTTATACCGGTTTCTTCGATCGTAAATAGAAGCCTAGGCTTATGTGTGGGTGTCGGATGAGAGTGCCTTATTGTATGAGAGATCATTAGTTTATTCCCCATACCAATAAGAACGAGGGGCTTGGCGGTACTAAACAACATACCTATCAGACTGCTCCATAGATTCAACTCCATCAGAGGTTTCTAATTCATCTGTATTGGGAGAGCATTTATGTCAACCAAACTCCTATAATTTCCGTGTTAAGATCAACTGGGAAATGAAGTTTGAAAAACAATTAGCGTGTTTAACTCCTAATTATGCTCATCGAAGACGAATATTTGTTGCTCCGATATGGCTACATTCCAATTACGAGGCTCAAATCCGTCATCCGATATTCAGCCGTCGATAATTAAAGAATTTCCGCGTCCATAATCCAAGTACCTATTTCTTATTCCATATAAAACATTAGCACCAAATTAAAATAACAACAATAATCGTGGTATACATAAACATAGACTAGTTTCCTGCAAGAGAGTGGTTTTCAATGATGCCGACAGGAAATCATGATGTTCTATAAAGATCAAATCCGTATCGTTGATCAGTATCCTTAATCAGCTCTGTCGCCGCGCGATAAGTGAACGCATACTCTTAATATAACTGATACCGTGGACAAATCATTGCAATTCAACGCCTTATGTAGAAAAGCATTCACAATTGTCAATTACTGAAATATGTGAAACAAAGAAGAGTATATATTTCAGGCTGAAATGCGGATTGCTGCGAGTTTAGTTTGTGATAATTTTGATCAGTGTCTTCCTGAAAGCTCCCCTGGATTGTGCAAATTCGAGTTAGTGTTCCCTCACTTCTTTCTCTAAATAAACGTTTTAGGGGAGAAGTTTCGAAACAATGGAGCTCTTAGCGTGTGATTAAAGAAAGAATATATGAACAAATCGAGAGAGTATCAATACTTTCAGTGCTCCACGCCTATCCTTCAAAAACATTTGCATATTTAGTTCCTGCCGTTTTACAGTAATTGGCATTTGTCCTCATAATTCCTTTTCTCTCCATAATTCCTGCATTAAGATTGCCAAGGATACCCGCTGGTACTGTGATCTCCCGGATGTGGAAGAGTGAACCTCAAGTGATATTAGGCAAATGCCATATTCAAGTAAATGTCGGTTGTCCTTATACTCTAGGGAGCGCCGTTACTCTCGGAGCACCGCCAATCTCTTGCAGCTGATTCAAATTATAGAAATCTAAACCAATCAATGCGGGACCGAGAATGCTGAGAAATATTATATTGGGCACAATATTTTTTTTTTCGCGGATGGAATATTAGATCATCTGTATAATTGGGGAAATTTAAGCAGAATATGACTTTTCAAGTGCACACTTGTCGTGCCTGTATGTTTGACAAATGGTTACATCAATCAATTTTGACATATTCACTTCATATTTCTGATTGCCGCACTACTATTTGCTAGAATATCGTTTGGAGTGGCTCGAAGGAAAGGCCCATTTAGCCAACTAATGGCAGAAACAGTACTTGGTCTCAAGATTCGAAGGATTTCAATTAAGATAAAGCAACTTTCAGGCGTCCCAATTCCCGATGCCATGTTAGCTTATCGCGAATCAGTATGTACTAACAGCCAATAAATACGATATCTTGGATATTGTGACAGTCTGTCCAGGGTTTGTACGACGGGAAATTAACTATCGTCCAACAGGAAGCATTGTGATGGCAATACTCGCAGAATATTGTCAGTTACTGTGGTTAATGGATTGCGACAACAGTGAAGCCACCCATATACCATACACACATAGCTCTGTCTCATCCCACCCGCCTGGTAATGTCCCATTTTCCACTTTTCATAGGCAGTTTACACCAAAAAAGAAATTTTCATCACACACATACAATGTATACCTCATTTGAAAGCCAGGACCTGTAGAAGAAGAAAAAACTTTACAGAATGAAAATCCGTCCAGTATTCGCTGATGTCAAACAGTTTGAAGTTCCGGAAATGACGATTTTTTGGGGGACATGCCATTAACATGGAGCCTATGGGAAATGCCCAAATCCCATGCAATAAAGGAATTTCAACTTTGAAACGATGGATATCGTTAAATATTCACTCAATTTTCATAATTTTTGGGACACAAGTACTTCAAGTATCACTCTTTTAAAATATTCCTTCAAGGATCCTGATTTGTTAATAGTAAGCTCCTAATTTGCATATCATTTGCATATATGTATCAAATTTGCACCCAAAACTATGTTTTCGTCCATATTTAATTGATAAAATCAACCTGTATTCAATTTTTTTGTGCATGGATTTATTAATTTACTTGTAATTATGTAAGATAAGACCGACAATATACATTTAAAGTGTAATTGTCAATAAATTAACATAAATTATGCATAAATTATTAACGTCAAACAGTTATATTGTAAGTGTTATACTTCTGATTTTGGTGTTCATATCGCAAGACATCGATTTAATACCAGTAACGTCATGATTTTTTGGCTGTGGGATATCCGTTATAGTAGATTTGAAAAATGCTTTTGATTGGTTAATATTTATGAGCTAATTTGCATATCATTTGCATATGTGTATCAACTTTGTAAGCAAAGTTGGTTAACATCCAAAATAAAATATATCCAAGGAGAATGTTACTTTATTAGTAAATTCATATTTTCTTACGGTGATTTCGTATCAGTACTTGTCGCATAAGCGTATGTTTCGTCTTTTCAAGACTCATCAGTTGTACCCAAGTTGCAATTTGTTTTAACAAAATGAGTCACTTGCAGACATACCACCCCAATATGCCGTGGCTAGCATTGGGAAACACCTTAAAGAAAATAAAAATGGTAGACAATAAACACAAAATATATTTTTACGATATTGTTTACCATAGAATACCCAATGCTAACCACAAGTGTTACCACAACTGGCAACTTCAAGCAATCCTGCTTGAAACCTATAGCTACTAACAATCATAATTGTATGAAGAAATAGCCATGACAAAAATAACCATTTACAACATTACCAATTCACATCTAAATAATGATATCACAGCGACACTGAGCATTATGCTAGTTTACACAAGACGACGCTGAACAATAAAAGACCCAAGGAAAGTGAAACCAGGGGGTGGGCAGAACCAGAAACAAATTCCTGCATGGGCTGTATTGGCAGCTGAAAGGGAAGCACTACTCAGTTACGATGTGGATAACACTCAGGGAAGAACAGAGATGCTATGAATACAAGTCAAGCTGATGATATATAACCTTGTTTATTCTTGTTTTACACATGTACGCTAATTTACTTTTTTTGCCATTATACATGTTTGTTGGCGGTTGCGACGTCCACAATTGGCCCCCATCGCCACCCAAGGTAGTATGCTCCACACCAACAACCGTTCTGTCCTAGTAACAAGATGAATCCATATTATTTGATACTGTTTTATTTCTCAAATTTAATATGTTCATGGTGATAAAACCAATTATGGTGTCTATGTTGGGCACAACTCACACCAACAAGCAGAATAAAAAGATAAATCATGTTATTTTATTAAAGGTTTTATTTTCTAAATGTTATTACATTCATGTATGATGAAGATCGATGAATCTAATTAATTCTACCAATGCTGGGCACAACTCGCACCAACTGGAGAGGAGGAGTCAATTACGATATGTTGGCGGTTGCGTCGTCCACAATTGGCCCCCATCGCCACCCATAGGTAGTATGCTCCACACCAACAACCGTTCTGTCCAAGTAACAAGCTAGTCCATATTAATTTGATATGATTTTATTTTCTCAATGTTATTACATTCATGTTTAATGGTGATGAAGCCAATTGATTTTGTCAATGTTGGGCACAACTCACACCAACAAGGATTAAAAAGATGAATCATGTTATTCGATGCGGTTTTATTTTTGCAATGTTTTTTACATTCATGTTTAATGATGATGAATCTAATTAATGTAGTCTATGTTGGCTACAACTCACACCAACAGTTAGGGTCCGATGAGAGAATTACGATATGTTGGCGGTTGCGACGTCCATAATTGGCCCCCATCGCCACTCATAGGTAGTATGCTCCACACCAACAACCGCTCTGTCCAAGTAAAAAGATGATCCATATTATTTGATAGTTTTATTTCTCAAGTTTAATACATTCATTTTCATGCAGATAAATTCATCATAAAACCGATTATGGTGCCAATGTTGGGCACAACTCACACCAACAAGCAGAATAAAAATATGAATCGTGTTATTTGATACGGTTTTATTTTCTCAATGTTATTACATTCATGTATGAAGAAGAAGAATCTAATTAAATATGTCAATGTTGGGCACAACTCACACCGACATGAGAGGAGGGGTCAATTATAATAATATATGTTCCCTCACAGTAACAAGGTATCATTAAGGTATCAAGAAGGTCTCAATAAGGTACAGGCCATAGATCTGACATAGGTACAGGACAGGTACAGTTAAGGCATATACCTTATCTGTACCTCCAAATTTGTCATTTGATCCAACATGGACAAGGTACAGGTAAGGTACGTTCCAAAAATGCTAATGATGCCTTAGCTGTACCTCGCTTCAATAAGGTATCAGTAAGGCACAGCAACAAGGTATCACTAAGGTACTGTTAAGGTATAGTGTAGGTACATGAGGATAAAACCAGTTCTAGAGCAAGGCGCAAGTAAGGTACATCCAGAGGTACCATCAAGGTATAGGGTCTTACGCAAGGTACCAGGAAGGTATATATATATGGTCAGCCATTTTATAGCTGGAGGTATCATTAAGGTACAGCTGAAGGTACCAGTAAGGTATACACTAGATACGGTCAATCCAATCCAAAAGATAGCAGTACATAAAAGATGGCACACCATAAAGATAGTGCCATGGCACTGTAGCTCATCTGGCTGTAACTGGAGAAAGTAGCTGTAAGAAATTTTTACTAAAGAACTGCAGTAGATGAGTTTCTAACTTGTGTTGATAGCAGTACATATTCGATAGCACACCATAAAAATCAACAAATCCGATTTCAGAAGAATATTTTAGTGTATTTTTTACACAAAAACAGTAATTCTTCCATACATAAAATAGCACTATGAATCATATTTACAGCAACATTCTTTCATCCGGTTCACTTGTTTACAATATGGTTTGACTGTTCTTTCTTATTGACTGTCCTCTCTTGTATCCAGACATGCTATTGATTGTTCTCATGTCGACATGGTAGAAAGCAAGTGAATCAAGGGGAGAGTGTGTGAATTGAAGTCGCTTTCAACAATCTATCAGTCATATACATGTAACAATGTTTGTATCCTATTCCATTTACACCAGGAAACGCAAGTGAACTAAGCGCTGATCACCACAGTCCTCTGTTTCGTCTCTTTAATCCTGTGACTTTGGCACCCATTGCCGGTTGATCACAGGGGCTGTACTTGTTGAATGTGTTGTACAGAAAGCTGAAATGAATAAATAAACATCATTAGAAGGCTGAATACTTTTGCAGCCTGTCCCATGGCAAGTGTCTGTGTGATTTCAATGCCCATTGTATTAATAATGAAGATATTTTCTACAATAGTTAATCTCTAAATAACAAATATCACAATATATTAATTCCTGAATATCTTCTATCTAAAGGAGTGAGTGAGTGAATAGGGTTTAACGTCGCTTTCAACATTTTTTCAGCTATATCACGACGGGGAAGGGAAGGGAGGGGAGGGGGAGGGGAAGGGGAACCTACTTGTAACAGAGCAGATCTAATGCTGCCATTTTATAGTGCTGTCCCACTGAAATATCATGCCGTAGGCAGACATGACATCCCACTCAGTCACATTATACTGACACCGAGCGAACCAGTCCTTGTTCTATCCTTTTAATGCTGAGCGTAAGCGAGGAAGCAACAAGTTCCATTTTTCAAGTCTTAGGTATGACCCGGCCTGGAATCGAACCCAGAACCTACCGCTTACGAGGCCGACGCTCTAACCATTAGACCACCGCAGTCCGGTTTCTTCTATCTAAATAGAATGATGTAAATGGACTATGATATTTCACGAACATAGCTTCTTACATGGCAGTGTGACTAACGTCACAGGAAGTACGAAGTAGGGTTTGATATGATTTAAGAGTGCACTCGAGAGATGACTTGGGGCCCTATGTGCTACCGTGAGAGAATATAGCAGTCTCTAATTGACAGTGGGTACTATTAACTTTCCCAGATGATACTGCTGGTGAGTCATTAGCGTGGGAAGTATTATCGCCCTCAGTTCCTATTACCCTGGACACTGATCAGTCCAGCAGTGCAGCATAAGGTCACCCATCCAAGTCTTGACCGGGCTCAAAATCGCTTAACTTCGGTGATCTTATGAGAACTGGTGTGTCCAGCAAAAGCAACGCATGACATGTCTCTCCCTAATAATGCACCTACCTACCAAACTTCAGATCAGTAGCTTGAAAACTGTGCGATATATAGTCCGGACACGAGAGAAACTACCTTTACAATGGCTGAGATAAAGAGGGTGTGTCTGGTTGCTATGGAAACGGCCCACATGAGTGAAGGCAACGTATGACACGTCATCTCCCCCTAATGCACCTGTGACCTACCAAACGCCGGGTCTGTAGTTTGAAAAGTGCGCGATATTCAGCCCGGACACGAAATGGACGGATGGATGGACGGACAAACAGTGCCATCCCATAACCCGTCCGCTTTTTCAAGCGGGTGTATAAAAATAATTATAAAAAAATAATCCAGAATTCGGTCAGCTCAGAACTTGCTGGTAACAATGCCATAATGCACGTTCATGCCAAAAATCAAGGTTCTAATGTGAACGGTTCTCCCTCTTTTGCCGACTAAAAGATTCGGATGGACTGACTCACTCACTCACTCATTACCGGACAATTTTAAAATGGTAGCCTACTTCGTAGAAAAATCTAATGTACCTGACATTTAACCGGTGCCCTGAAACTTAGTATGGGAGCTCAGATAGTTATTTTGCTCACCCTTTATTGCTCCGATGATGTCACCGTTCAGCGCCAGCAGTTTCCCCCTAGCTAGGTGTTCAAGTGAGAAGAGCGTGTTCATCAAATATCTCGCCGCTGGTCTTCCATCATCCTGAGCAGAGCTGTTCGTCTCTGTTGGCTGTTTCAGTCTTCTAGAAGGTGCATTCACATAGTGACTTGTTCTTTGCCTGGTGATACTGGTCCTGGTATACGAACACACCACTTCCAGATGACAGCTCAACCATCTGAAACAGAGTATAAACATTTCAAAGAAAGAATGGTAAAAAGTACACCTCCATAAAACATGTACCAATGTACAAAATCACAGGATACAGGCCTTGCTGATTTATTAATTAATTTGCTAACAATGGACACATATACTCTCGGATATCACGTCACCTTATGATAAACATTAGTATAGTGTACTCATTGTTTTATCAGCATCATCAGCCCCTAATTCCACCAGTACTAATTTTTTTTCCTTGGCGAAGTCCAGAGTTGTTGCCCTTGAATTTGTCACCTAGATGAGTTTGCATGTTCAATAAAGGCGGTCATATTTTCTTGTTTTGGGGTTTGAGGCATAAACTAAACTACATACAACCAAACCACATATCATCCATGGCCGAGAATGAAATACCTATTATTAAGCTGTTCTAAATTAATATTCTGTTCTATCTGTGAATATCACAATCAGAATGACTCAGTTGCACATTATTGAGAGAACAAAGGAGAGCCCTGGCCCCGTCTCTTCACTGATCTGTGACTTCACTTGAGCAGCTACTGGGTTATATAATTTCACTTTTCCCTATCCTTTGACCCTGGAGAGTAATTTTGACTCGTGACAACTGGCATAATTTGTGAATATCACAATCAGAATTACCCAGTTGCACATTATTGAGAGAACAAAGGAGAGCCCATATGTTCACTGATCTGTGACTTCAGTTGAGCAGCTACTGGGTTTATATAATTTCCCTTTTCCCTATCTTTTAACCCTGGAGAGTAATTTGAACTCCGGATAACTGGCATAATTTTATACATATGAACTATATTTTCCCAATATTCAAGCATAATGACATTTTTCGAATACTGGGAAAATATAGTAGTACATGTATAAAATTATGCCAGCTATCACCAGTTCAAAATAGTCATGGTTTAACAGATAGGCGAAAGTGAAATTATACAACTCAGTAGCTGATCAACTGTTCTCTCAATGATGTGCAACTCAGCCATTGGATTATGGACGCTGGTATTCTTTAATGGACGACGGCTGAATTATGAATGACAGACGGACGCTTGTAATTGGGCAGAAATTCCAGCAGCATGACAAACCTAGTGTGTCAGCCAGGATATAAAATCTACCTGTCAAAGTATCTCATTTTGCTAGATTTGGACAGTCTACTAAATTTCTTTTCTTCATATCCATCCCATGTTAAATTTTCAAATTCTTGTCTATCCAAATTTGAAATTGTCTGTCCATTGGGATATATCTCTGGCTAAATCCTGTTAATGAGAAAAGACAAATACTTACACTATACTGCTGTGCCATTGACAGAGGTAAGATCCCAGGTTTGGGTTTTGAATATCCTTCTGCCTCTGTTACTTGTACTACATGTAAGTCAGAATCTGCAAGATGAATATCAAAAGGCAATTAATGAATTATTATAAAACTTGATCAACATCGATAAAATATATATTACTGTATCCTAGCAGTTGACATCAAAACTGAGGAATCACCTACTTAACTTGCTCAAAAATCAAATCAGGATAGTAGAAATAATTATAGACATGACACATGCGCCTCCATTTTTTCCGAGATATGGAAATGCCAGCAGTTAACAGACCAGGCTGTTAAGGAAACTTGGGGTTATCGGACAATACGCACGAAAAGGACGAATAGCTGATCACACTATTCAACATTTTCAATGGATTCATAACCACTTCAAATTTCATTCCTGATGATATTCAAAAATGGATTACAGAGACATCACACACCCTCAAATCAAGAGTTTTGGGGTGTGTGGATGGTGGTATTACAGTGCAGTATCGAAATATGGGGTCTCTATACATGTATATAACCCCATGCTTTATATAAAAATACACAAATTCATAAAGTTAGACCGCGGTTCGCAGTTCATTAGTCGAGGAAACCAGCAATTATTTCCTCAGATATGGAAATCTGTATTTTCTTTTATTAGAGTACTTTGAACTCCAAACTCTGTATAGCAAGAGAGAATGCCATGCTCTATATCTTTGCATATTCATATCCCAAATCTGATGCAAGGGGGCGCTGCTAGGGGCGCTGTTATGAGTCGCTGAATGACTGGTCCCGAATAACGAACTGCGAACCGCGGTCTAACTTTATGAACGTAAAATACACCAACGTCTGAAATGCACTTTGGTTGAAACGAGAAATAAACGGTTTACATGTACCTCCAAACAAAATACATCAGCATATTCTACAATTGTCACTGACTCTATATATTTCCGTCGTCAAATTAGTTAATTTGTGCAATTTTATACCTTTGCCGAGCGATTCAAAATCCAACCTGACTGTCCATTCAAGTCGGCACATCGAGATGATGGTGCGCTTCTTTCTCAATTCTGATCGGTCAGTCGTGACATGCCTCCGGCTATAGAGGTCACACAGTGATCAGCTGTCCAATCAGAATTGAGAAAGAAGGGGACCATCATCTCATTGTGCCGTTTATTTCTCGTTTCACCCAAAGTGCGTTTCAGACCTTGGTGTATTTTTATATAAAGCATGGAGTTATATAGAGACCCCATATTCTACACTTCACCCTAATACCATCGTTCACACCCCTAAAAACACTTTGAGAGCCTGTGAGACACACTGATCAGTTCTTCGCGGTTATCAAACCGGCCCACTGTAGCGTTGGGCATTGTAGATCATGTATTGATCTACTGTCTCTCCCAGATAATATATCCGAGATGTTTTTGGCAATATTTCGGAGATAATTTATCGGACGATATTGAAACTTCACACAGTAGATAAACTAAAAAGTACTATTTTTTTCCAAAGTATCACGGGAATCCTTCCAGTAGTTCTCAATAAATCTCGAAAGCAAATATTAGACTTGTTGGGAGATTTGTGCGTTATGTTTTGTAGTCAGGACGTCAAGCATGCACGTTATAACATTGGCAGATCAACATCATCGTGGACCCAAACAAACATGGTAGATATTTGTAATCTTCGTCAATTCTCAACAGATTTTAATAAGATACGGGGGAAAATTTGTATTTTTTAGTTGTGTGAAGTTTCAATGTTGTACGATAAATTCAAAATTGTCTCCGAAATATTGACGAAAACGTCTCGGATATATTATCTGGGACAGACAGTACATAAGTTTCTTCGCCTAGTTATAGATACTTACCGGTACTGTTGTTGTTGTTTATCTGTAAATCCACTCTTACTTGCAAATCGTTGCCTGGTAATTCCGTTGTTGTTGTTGTTGCGCTGTTGTTGTTGTTCAACTTGTTGTCCAAACAACATTTCTCTCTTCTTCACTTTTGTCGTGATACTACGGTATCAATAATGCCTTGTAATCCTACATCTCAACGACCGTACATTAAGAATTTGACACACAAACGCAACTTGGCTGGTTGGAACACAAGAATATAAACTTTTCTGTTAAACGGAGTGCCACGTTCGCATCAAAACTTGACAAAATTTACCGGCACAGCAAAACGCAGCAGTAGCCTGGTTCCCTAGAAAAGTTGTATATGTAAGTAATGTAACATTAATTTAGGGTACCAGGCACAGCGACTCCAAACAAAAGATCGGCTGTTCTGTCAATTACGGTGCCGTAATAGCCACCCGCGCAACTGTTTGTTTCAACCCACTGAGGTCTAGCGGGATTATTGTCCAAAAATCTCAACTCATACTTGAGATAAATTTCTACAGCTTGTCGAATTAAAAGATA
This sequence comes from Hanleya hanleyi, assembly GCA_036873755.1. Taxonomy (NCBI): domain Eukaryota; kingdom Metazoa; phylum Mollusca; class Polyplacophora; order Lepidopleurida; family Hanleyidae; genus Hanleya; species Hanleya hanleyi. Next base: position 17,374 of record JAVTVY010003537.1, read on the forward strand.
GTACATCTGTTTAAATTATGTGTTAAAATGGGAGATGAACTATTCTCCGCTAGCTAAATAATACATAGCCCTCCCGGATACTCGGGAGGGCTATATATTATTTAGCTATTCTCCGCGGGATGTTTTTTTGCCATTTACTTCTGTGTTAAACTTAGGCTTTTCAGAGGGAGGAAAATCCCCCAGTGACATAACACAATTCTCTCTCTCTCCACTGGAATTCTCGAAGGTTTGTCAACTGAGTCTAGATATAGTTGTTATGAGAATTAATTTTAAAAAAAAATTAAAACGCTCTTTAATTCATTGTAAATCAATGTATGAAAGAAAACTAAAACTGTGATTCTTAGGTTTTGCCCTGCTTGAATGGAAATGACTTGAGTCAAAGCTGAGAAACAAAAATGTAGGAAAAGTAAAAAAAAAATAAAAAATAAAAAAAAAAAAAAAAATAAAAATAAAAAAACATAATAATAATAATAATTAAAAAAAAAGTAGATGGAAAAAAAATAAGACAATCATAATTTATTAAAATATATACGTAGGCATCTACCACCAAGTATCCCTCAAGCCAGGGAATATGTTCCTTATGAGTCGTGTTTCATGAAAGTGTCCCCAGATAAAGGTGGGCAATAGTCTGTCTGGGTACAAGAATGAGTCTGGAAGAAAGGTTTTCAATACGGTTACCGGTACCGTATATAAAAGCAGAAACAATATATCCTTACACGAAAGACCGACCTCTGTTTACACATGTTTTCTTTGCAAACTGGGAGTCGAACCTGTCAAAATGTACAATATTTGTCAAGATACTGTCCAGCGGTACAAATGTTAATGTTAAGAAATGCGTCTCACGTTCAATTTGTTGAAAATTAACAGGTTGATAAGGTATAAGGTCATAGATTTGGCTGGAATAAATGTTTAAGTCAAGGAGGTACCAACAAGGTACACCCCAAGTTGTAAAATTAACCAAGTTCATAAGGTACCAAGAAGGTACAGGGCTTTGGCTTGAACAAAATTCCAAGTCTGAGAGGTACCATCAAGGTACAGTTCAATTTGATGAAAATTAAGCTAAGTTGATAAGGGATCGTTTCCATTAATCGTTTTTTCTTCAGTCGCGATTTTTCTTCAATTTTCTCGATTGAAAAACGATCAGTCGCGAATCAGTCGCGAGGATATCGAGAAAAAAAATGAGAAAAAACGATTGAACCTTTTCTGGAAAAAACCATTCTCTCGCGATATCGTTTTTGAATCGTTTACCCATGCGCGATCCGTTCTTGATCGCGAATCTTCAATCGCGAGAGAATCGTTTTTTCAAGGCGCGAGAGAATCGTGAGGCGGAGTGATATTTGACACATAGGCCGTGTTGCCGTCGTACGCCGCTCTATCCGCGAACTGGGAACTACATGTAATGTTGATTGCGGATTTGTCGATGGAAAAACCTATATTATACTGTATAAATGCGTGAGATAACCGAATAATATATATGATTCACGTTCTATAGTCTCCTACAAGCCGAAGTAGGGCGTATGCTGGAAATATCTATACATATACCTGTACCATGCTTCCTGTTGAGTTCGTCGTTGATTGCATTTATATCAGAATGATTACGGCACATGCTTGATAGAGGTGTGAATGGGCGCATGGCGATAACCCGGAACAGCTTAGCCCTCCAGCCGAGAATTTCTAGGTTAATTAAGGTGAAAAATAGTGTAATTAAATATGTATATTTTGTAAAACATACATTAGGAAAGGGTATCCATTCATGTTTTGATACAGTTTTTAAACTATTGAGATGTGAGTAAATTCAAAAAATCACCATCAAGTTAATTTTATTTATTATAAGAATATTCGCGGCAGTGATTTCATATTTATATCAAATACATATCACAATGGTGATTGAATCGCATATAACGGTTGGATTCGCATATGTACAATACTTTTTATTTTAATTTTATATTTTGCTAAATGAACTATGAATGATTCCAAAGCGAAGCTCAAGCCAAAAACCAACTGAATATTATATAATTTCATCTCTTACTGGATTAACCAGTTGTGAAAATTTTTACAAATAGCCGGCGCTATATATTAATAATTAAGTGCTTTCGAAGACTCAAAGGCCCCGTATGACAATGTTATATTCAATACAGCGCCATCTATCTACACAAGGAAAATGGTGATCGTAGGACAAAAAACCACGCGTACAGCGAAAATCTGACGAATCAACTCAAAATTTCAGCCCGCACAGATGCTAAAAACGTTCACGAAAAATACTACACAAGAAATCTGGAATAATACCGGCTTTAAAACACAGAAATCGACGAAATTGCAAGTGTAAATGAGCCAATCTGACCATATCTGGGCCTGTGTTCCGTACAAAATATATGTAAATATAAAGTTATAATTATATGCATAACCATTATTCCTATGTATATGTATAGATATTTTTTTCAATTTCTTTCAATATCCCCATCGTATCTATATAAACCGCCAACTGTACAGAAACACGCTATAGTTTTTACACTAGGCAAAGAATGGAAAAGGAAGAAGAAAAAATGATCGAACTTTATATAGTCTGACTGAAGTGTTAGAAACTCGAACGTGTATGCGGGTCAGTCAGGCTGAACCAATGGCGTACTACTTTCGGCTTTAATCCTCAATCGTTCTTTTTCAATCGTTTATATTTTCTCGATTAAAAAGCGATTGAATCGCGATATCGCTTTTTATTCGCGAGAATTTTTTCGATTGAAAAACGATTGCCAACAGAAAAAAAACCCATTCGAACAGCGATGGCGAATGAATCGTTTATTTTGAAGAAAAAAAACCATTCCCTCGCGCCTTGGAAAATCGCGACTTCGAGAAAATTTGACGAAATAAACGATTCATTCGCGAACGATAATTGGAAACGGTGCCTTACGAAATTAGTACTATGAAGGCAATGGATGTCCTGACTACGAATTTGAAAGAAGAAAGAAGAGCCCAAGAGGATGCTAACAAGTATAAAGTGTTTCTTCTCACAAGCCAGTGTCCACGCTAATGTGTCTCGATGATAAAGCCTGAAGCCTGAACCTGGGATAGCGTTGCTGAAAGTGGAGGGGGCGAAACAAATACACAATCTCACTGCTACCAATATATGGAGATAGATAGACGTTTACATTATGCAGCATGGAATTCTTTTGTTATTTCCGATTTGTTATTTGGAATGTTCTGTCTAATAAACCCCAGTCATTTCTACATAGACTAGCCTGGAATAATTTTAATTGTAAGATAATTTCGTCGAATGGTTTGATTGATATACATGCAACCTATTTTTTTTTTTTCAAGTCAGTAACAATGGACATGCCTCAGAAATGAGTTTTTTACACCTGGAAGACAAGCATTTCGCTGTATTCATTAATACTATAAAATGGTGTCATATAAAGATGGAAATATACACGTGGGTGTCCATATCTGCCGCTTGGTGTGATAGGCTATACGAGTTCTAGCCCGAACAGGAGCAATTTCAGGCCCTGAAAAATACCTGCATATGTAATAATTTATGGGTTCGCGTTTAATAAAGCCTGGCATTCATTCTATCGTGATGAAAAAAATTCAGGTGACTGTATCGATTTGGGCGCCTGTCCTATATAGAAAGTCTGTTGGCGTCATAGCCGATATAGATGGAAGTCAGACCTCGTCAATAATCGTAAGACCTGATAAATATAAGGCAACATCGCGGACTTGAAGCAGACGTACAATAAACATATATAAACGCAACCATGATGTGTGTGTTTTTTTAAGAAAAACTTTACTTGACAATGTTAGTGTTCATTTGAACAACATGGGGATGTGGAGCATATGGCTTTCAAGCGACCCTTAGTTCTAGATTAAGAGAAAATAACGTGAAAGTTACGAAATGTTGCGTGAAAAATATTGCGCATACGGTATGATATTTATCATCATTTGGTTTTAGAAAATTGGAGTTAGGGCGCTCGGTGGCAAGGTCTTGTTCAATTTATTCATCAAAATGTTTATGACGTTGATTAAAATCGTCATATTTTATACAGGATATATCAAACGCTACTAGGCAAGATACGTATACCCCATATGCAGGCCCTTCCTGGAAATTTCGGGAGTTTACTTGAGAAAGACTCTTCTTATCTGTATTGGGGTATAAGCCTGAAAATGATATCCCACTTAAAACTATACCTGTAATTTCATCAAATCCGGTGTAGTTGGGTTCATACTCTTCATGGCGTGACCCATGTAAATATTAGTCAACGAATAAAGATCGTCTGTGTAGTATTTGATGGATGGAAAGGACATGGCTATGAAACGATATTTTTTTCGTAATCTATGTAAGTTGTCGTTTTCATATGAAGAAGGAGATGCACAGTTAATACATGTACGCATTGAAATACCGATATGCTGTTGGTATATAGTAGTAGTATCGCCAGGTAAAATCTAGATGGTATTTATGAGAAATTCAAGCAACATAAAACAGAAGAAAATCTTGTAGTTAGAACAGAAGAAAATCTTGTGGTTATCAGGCGGCCCTGTAAGTCCTGATGAGGATTTATAGTATAGAGAGTCGCAAAACCCATGTAAGCAAACGTCAGATGTGATATTCAATATCTATCCATCGTCTATAAAAGAATTTCCGCGTCAATAACCGAAATACCTATTTCGTATGACAGTTCAGCACCAATTCCAAATGTGTATGAAATAAAAATAATAAAAAAACACGAGATCGTTTTCTACAAGAGAGCAGCGGTGTCCCTTCACGTCAAGATTACCCGTGAAACATTTAGTTTTTTTCTTAATATCCACGTACGTGTTAGTGTTGTTTAAAATGAACTTATATGGCAGCACAATAATGTCTATCTCTAGGTTTTGTCTCAACAAGGTGGACAGAGGTTTTGTCGTACACCATCTTGAACCAGCTATGTATCAGACTGTGGTGGTGTTTAACTCATTTTGGATGTCCAGTTTGAGTTCTTGTCTCGTCAGCACTAGACTTTCCATTTCCTACTACATTGCTGTAACCGTATATAGATTATTATCACATTTCAGAGTAAATTGTAGGGTTTTGATTGGTTAATTACCATAGTGCATTAGACCGTATTCGTTATCCACCGTTGGTATACCAATTCAGAATTCTCGTATACCAATGCTGTGAAGAACGCGCGTGCCCATATACCAACGCAGTCAAGGACTCGCGTGCAACACCTGCAGGCAAAGCCTGTTTCAGGCGAATTTGTCTGCGCGAGTTTGTATGGGCGAGTTCCGCTACTGGAACAAGTTGTGCGAGGCAAATTGTGTATTTGCGGATGAAGATAAGAAATAAATTATCATCCAAAGCTTTATATGCTACATAAACAGGAACGTCAGAATGTCAGCTAAGTATTTCATCCAGTTTATTGTTCATCGCGGAACAGATCGAAAAGAGATCGAAGCTGCCTGTCCGACTCACGATGTCTTACGTTGTCGTTGTTCAACGTTGAGTTATGCCTGTTTTTCTTTTGAGTTGGTGATATATGTTAAACCAACCAGAAAAATAGCTCTTCAATGTGATAAATTCGTTATACCAGTGTCTTGCGTTGGTATACAGGCTGATATTTCGTCTCGAAGATAAATATTTTCACTCGCCCTTCGGGCTCGTGAAAATATTTATCTTCTCGACGAAATATCAGCCTGTATACCAACGCAAGACACTGGTATAACTTATAATGTTCATGTGGAAATATCTCATTTACCCTCGGAACCAGGGTACAAGTAGTCTGTCAGACAAAACAGTGTGATACTAATACATGGAGTGGCTTTACTTGCTTAGGGATGGCAACCACTGGACCACCACCTAATATTCCAACGTAGAAATTTTGGGGACCAGATCAGATTTGCTCCATAGATATTCTCGTCTGAATATACGCTTCTTATCCAATTCTGGGATTCGCCTCTGATTCATTTCTAGGTAACTTCCAATGAGTACTCATTCGTGTTTCTGGCATTCATTCTACCGCGCCTGAGCTTCATGGCCCCCTGGCCAAAGGAGGTGTTCGGTTTGACCGTATTTTTTTCCTTCGTATGTTGCGTTTATAAACCGAAAATATAATTTCCTCTCATTCACTTCAAAAGTTATTAGCTTGAGAGAGAAAATACTGAATTTTCATGTTCTCAATGTTCTCAAAAGAAAACCAACATTTTGGTTCGAATCCCCAAATCCCTGAAAAAAATATTTTCATTTTTTCCTTTTTCATCTTCATTTTGGACTTAAAGTGCAACATTGACGTGAAATAAAGACAACCAACCCCTAACGCACATAATCCCATATTTTACTATAATTCGTGAATAGAATTGCACACAAACAACTCCACACAGACACATAGTCAGACCACTTGTTCCATATTTGAATATTCTGACGATCCAGCAGAGCAAAAAATTAATTGTTACACATATATAATTTCTACGTGGGGGTATTTCGTTATAATGCAGCGGAAAGTTGTATCTATGAATTGAAAAGTTATAAGGTTAAACTTGTCTTACATCAAGGCCTTTATTAAGGAAATGACCCTCAACAAGTGGTGACGTTTGCTTTCCCAAGGGATTATTCATGTGCTAATATGTTGTGTTTTTTTTTGCAGTTACTTCCTTAATTATTGTTCGCTGAACTTTTGGCAGTGATTTTTCAGTTTTCGAGTCGGTTTATATATTAATATAACTGATATTGTTCGTAAATATCTGGGTCGTTCATGAAAATACTAATGCCAACTGTATGAGAAAATGAACCAGAAATTCTCATGAGACTGGCCTCGCCTGTCTGACAAAGAGTTGGGGAATACCTGAGTATTACGTCACAATTTACCGGTTGGCTCAGAGCGAGACAATAGAGCGGCAGAGAGCGACTATGAAGGGAAAAATATCCATCTAAAGCGAACACATCCTTTTCTATCCCGTCTGCGAAAATCTTCAGATCTGATGGTGACGGTTTATTACTTTGGGTCATGTCGACCTTGCTTACATAACCCGCAGAACAGAGGTTTGAAAAGTTTCGGTTTCCTCGTTTATCTTCAATTTTTTGTTCTTTTTATGCGTAGAATTGCCCAAAATAATTGTATCGCCAGATAATTATTTCCCAATTTATTATGTACATGTAGCTATTGCGAAGAAAATGGCATAAATAAAAAAAATTGAAAAATCTGATCGTTAAATGGACTAAATATGTATTTTTAGAATAAGATGTTGCTGTGGGTAATCGAAGAGACCATCTTGGCTTGGCTCCAGTATATATTGTGAAGAGTTTCATTCCCTTGACCAGAGTGATAGGAAAATATTCGGGGGAATGGTCAAAATGCCCATCCATCCACCCACTTCTTTTTACCTGGGTCTGCGCACGGCCCCACACAACCCAGACCAGATAACGTTAACTCACGTTCCCGGATCCAATATCTATCTAGTCTATGATGTGTCACGGTCTTCCGAAGAAATATAAAATTCTACCCCAAAGGCGTAAGATGACCGTTTCGAGTGTTTTTTTTTCTAAGATAGGTTAGCAGTTAAAGTCCGTATACTATGTCCTCCTTTCCTGAAGTATGTCCCACAATGTGAAGCTTCTTTCTGTACCAACATATTCATCATCCACAACACCTTAAAGAGCCAACTGTGTAAATGCATATGTATACTATGTCGTAAAATTCCAGAAAGTTATGGTAATCTTAAACTGCAGAAGCTCATTATAATTCTCCTCAGCCCAAGCGAGGTCGGAAGGCCTGAGCAGAGAGTGAACGCTATATACACCGTCTTATCAAGCAAGATATTCGAAGGCAAAGTTAACTTTAAGCTCTGTAGTTAGACTCCTCATTTGATGCAAATATTCTAATTTAGTAGCCTTCTCATTCCTTTGATGACGTCTTCGTCAGGATAAGTATCCTTACTCTCGAAACGGGTAAGCATTTATATGTCAAGCGTTTCCTCATTAATGAATCACAATCTATGAATCACATACGTACAGTTCTACGCTTGATGGTCGTCCTCGGCTGGCTAAGAAATCTGTTATCAGCGTCAAGCGTCAGTAAATCCATTTGCTATGTTGGCAATCGCTTGTGAACTTTATCTACCTGTATTGAGAATGAAGAAGAATATCGCATGTTGACGATGTGATTTATTGTAGATATTTTTTCCATTGAGAGACGAAATGATGACCTTTGTCTATGATAGATGAACATCCTATGGCGTATTTTCTAAAAAAATATTTTTTCGCTGACAGAAAGCTGTAGAACAACGTCGATGACACGGCCAATTATTTGAGTTCTCCATGACCCAAGTAACATTGGAGTATAAAGCACGTGCAGCCAGTCGTTACATTGTATCGAGCATCCGTGGGTGATTTCAAAGATGTCTCGATGACAAAGATACAACCAATATTACATATTGTTGTACCCAGATACCAGTAGTGGAAGGAAGAATATGAAAAAGATGGGTGTGGGGGAACGGATCACACGGCATGCTTTGTGTGACTAATGTCCATCGTATAACGATGGCGTGCACAAGTGAATCAAATCAAATACAACACCCAGTGGGCAGTAAAATGGGCGTTGTCGCCCTAATTACTCGAGGATTGTGTTTACTAAAAATTCAACACACACATCTACGTCTTGTTTCCATTGTATCTTTCCACACAGCAGACATAATAATTTTAATATTGCCACTATTTTTAATTATTGCAGTGTTATGATCTCGTCTATCACTTAACAAGGGCGTGGAATAATCTATTGCAGTGCGGGGATACATAACGACATTATGGTGGAATACGAGTATATCAGGCGGGGATTCCACTGGGCCGATTACGTCATATTTGGACTAACTATACTTATCTCGGTATCTGTTGGTGTATTCTTCGCTTGTTCCGGTGGAAAGCAGAAGACAACCTCGGAATATTTGGTGGGAAACCGGAAGCAGAGGTTAATTCCGGTGGCCATGTCTTTGGTTGTATCTTTTGAATCCTCCATAATGATGTTGGGTTTTCCCGCTGAAATGTACGCCTACAGTACACATTACTGGATGAGCCTCATTGGTTATTTCTTCTGTGTTATAATCATATCACAAACGTTCGTACCTCTGTTCCATCCACTCAAACTTACTAGTTCTTACGAGGTAAGTATCAATACTCACATACATCTCCCGCTCCCGGCCTTTTTCTTTTGCTCATATCCCGGGAACGACTTTGAGGTTTATCAAATTGAGGTCATGTTAAATCTATTTGCATAAACCCCTAAGCAGAGAATCAGGGATAAATTAAAAATGGCGATTAGAAAAGTGATGTTTTCGTATTTTTTTTTCAAAATTCCTGCTTTTTTCGAGGGAGGAAATGTGGGCAAAAGCCATTTCATATCAGATTATTAATTACTAATTCATCCTGCAGTTTTCCGAAGAAAACACATCAATAAAACAATACAGAAAATTTGACCTAAAAATCGTCCAAATTTTTTTTTTAAGACGTGAATGTGACGTCATCATGGTGTTCATCTTGGATTTGTTGCATTTTCGAGAAGCGCTTCACCCAAAGATAAAGTGTGTTAAGTTTTAGCGTTCTGGCCTTTAATAGGGAAAGCGAAAATATGTAGAAGGGGGCCTTTCCGCCCTCCCCAGACTGCAGTACACCCAAATCGGTCAGGCCAGATAGAGTTAACTTGAGGGAATAGTTTATCCAGGGAATTCATACCTACCCGTACAGCGAGCGACTTCCATCGCTGAAATGCCAAAGGAGACCTTCCATTTGGTTATCTCGGCCAAGATGGTCTGAAACCGTCATAATCAAACAAAATCTTCTTGATGTACTATTTCAAACAAGAGGTTATCCAGAAATTATGATATTTTGGCCGTATGTTCTTTCGTAATAAAGTAATATTTGTATGAATGAGATAATCTGAAAATTAAATGGAGTTCAATGTATCATTCCTGTGCAATCTCAGTATAATTCCTGTGCTATCTCAGTATAATTCCTGTGCAATCTCAGTATAATTCCTGTGCAATCTCAGTATAATTCCTGTGCAATCTCAGTATATTTCCTGTACAATCTCAGTATAATTCCTGTGCAATCACAGAAAAGCATTAACATGGTGAAGAAATATATTGTTTTGGATAAATTGTATACCACATATATTATTTGTTAAAATTAACAATAGAAAAGGGGAGCTTCACCATGTTGATTTGCGACAGTGGAGATTAGCGGCAAAAATGCATGTTAAAAGATTAACATCGTATGACGACTGCAACATGATGTCCGGGTTGTGAGTTTCTCTCGGACAGCGAAAATTTTACTGAATAAAAGATAAATACTAGGTCAATATTAAAATTGAACGTTTTTCCACCAATAAATGCAGGTTGTCTGGGATATATCAAGCGATTTGATCCACAAGAATTGTTACCCCGAAAAGTAATTTTACATTTTCAGTTTGATTAGACAATGTACTGATTCCCTTTGAACAGTTTTGATTAGATCAATATACTGATTCCTATGATCAGTTTTATTCGAGCATTCTATCTCCGATATCGAGCTCGGCAATCTCCTACATGTACATCATCTTCTTGCCTTCACAGTACTTGAATATGCGTTATAACTCAAGGCCCGTTCGACTTCTCGCTTCACTTTTGGGAATCACGAGTTATGTGAGTATATCCCTCTTTCGTTCATCCTCAGTCATGCTCTAATTCAATCTTTTCTTATTAGTGTTGTTTCCAAAGAGTGGTTTGTATATGGTTGCTGGTATCTTATTTTGGGGACAAAATAGGATTACTGCTATAAATGGACTGCTGTGTCTGTTTCGCAGGCTCAGATCCGAAATACAATGATCAGCCGTAGTCCATGAAATAATTTCGACGTCAGTAATCAAAATATGAGAGTTAGCATCAATTCCAAATATGCATGATATGAAAAAGAAACCCCAGACAATATGGTTTCCTACAAAGAAGCAGTTTGTCCTTAGCCTGGGTCCATACTTCTACAATATGGTATTTGCGACAAAATGCAAATTCCATGATAGCGTATTTTCAAAAAATAAACTTACAATGAAATGAGTATTTTGGCTTGATTAGCATACATACATGTACTTATGGTTTAACATATCTAGACATTGCGAGATCCTGTCCCGTGCGCACTTTCGGTAACCTCCACCTTAATCGACGACAGAGGACGCAAACAAAGCGATATGGCATGCCAATCAAACCTCGGCACAATGATGTAAATTCGCGACAATTTAAGAGGATAAGTTTTCCGCAAGATATATAGTTCGTGAATATAATGATAGATTTAATTTTGTTCTTTCCTTGAAAGTAATAACAGATTGTGATATCAGATTGTAATATTATATTGTGACCCCGATACAAATCTACAATAATATATAACGTACATGTAGAAGCTGTATACTAAGGCGACATGGTATCTTCTGTGAACTGGTAGTGAATGTACTGACCCTTTTATGCCAGAACATGTTTGAAGTGAAGAATAATATGGTATGCACTGGCATATGGCGGAGCATCAGGCACAAAATTCTCACGGCGCTTTGCTCAGATTCTCGTGTCCGTGCATATTCATACAATTTTGCTGGTTGTCTCCGGTATTATAACGTGAACAAGATCAGGGATGGCTTCATGACGACTATATCAGGTTTATTATGTGTATTTCAATAATCTACATGTACAATCTGTAGCTGAAATAATAAAGGAGGTAAATATTTTGGAGCTTCATCGAAGCTGGAGCCCTCGTGTATTGTGAGGTCAAGCTTCAATCACCACCCTCGCTGCTCATGGCTATTTTCTTGTCTTGGCATCGAATAATCTCTGTGATTTAATTTCAAAGTGATTCCAGACTGACTTTTCTTGATAATGGCTAACTGACAGGAACACATATAACATTCGGCTTCCCAGCGACATACCAATAGTGGGAAGAGATGTTTAACCCTACCAGACCTGGGAGGGCCATTATGGTCAGCCTACCAAAGATTCTACTCTATCTCCGAACGACAAACAATATTTAGAGCTGATACTCCGTGACTTTGTAGTTTATCATATTGGGGTTAATTTGAGCTTAATCACATAATCCACCGAACAGAGAATCATGGGTAAATTCAAATTGGCGACTATGTGTGGTACCAGAACGTCAGTTTCCTTCAAAATTCTTGCTTTTGTGAGAAGTGGACAAAAACCATTTTATTTAGCCTCAGATTATTAGTTACTTGTTTATCATGCAGTTTTTGCGAAGAAAACACATGAAAAAAAAATAGTAAAATTTGACCGAAAAATCAGACAAAAATGCCTTTTTTGAAAATGACGTCACTGTCACGCTGTGTGGTAGTACTACATGTATGTCGATATTTATAACTTATAATTTATATCTCTGTGACAGAGAACTCTTTCATGATCTCGGCATAGTTGCTATAGCCTATTCATATCCTGATGTTTCCTGTCTTTCTGTCCGGTGATAATACGCCTTTCCAGACACTATGCGATTGGCTTTACGATAATTTAGATTACGGATTTATAGTTATATTTGGACGACGGTTGGCCAATCAGTATCGGAAATTACAGTTTGCTCTGCGGGCCAATGACAGTGCGAGATATGATTTTAAATTTTGAATTGATCAAGAGTTTCCAAATTGGAAGTTTTCACGTGGTAACTCAAGGCTATTCCATGGATAGCAACTTTTTCATTGTTGTTTTTCATGGGCTCATGCTATATACACTGACTTCGAAATGCCTATCTAAGAAATTATCACATGGTGACAGGAGTTTCTACAGAAATGTTTTTTCTCTTTCCCATTTAAATAGTCCTGGTATATGGGTATTGTATTGTTTGGTCCCGCAACAGCACTGGAGGCAGGTCAGTCAACTCCTTTATATGAGAAGCTAGGATTGATCACAAAATATATGCACCCACAGTTTTAAAGTTCACATTAACTTTCACGATTTCATGATTAATAGTTATATGTTATTTTAAACTAGTTTGCTAAATTCATTGGAAATCATCATATTCCTACTATAATTGCGATCGTGTTGGATGAACAGTCTTGGTCAGAGTCATTGGTGCACCGTTCCAAACATTCACTAGCTAGGATTTTCGGATTTTTTTAGATTTGGTAGACAACATTCCTGCATTGGAATGTGAACGATGAAATTCTTTAACTGTCCTATTATTATTCTTAGCAAAATCATGAGAACACAATGGCAAATCACATGTACCCTTATACCACACTTCAGTAAAATATTAACTTAACAACAGCAACATCATACAACCACTGCCATTGAGCAGCCCGCAAAAGACATCACATGGCGATCTTGGGAAATCATGCCGCCTGTACTTTATCCCCTTTGCATCAGTGTCCGTAACGTGTTTATTTGACGGAACCTATTTCGCTGTGCAATTGTTTCAAGGGGTGTTTACACAGTGGCTCTATTGCAACATAAACCTGTCCTAAAAGACAACATGTTCATATCTGAATTACATTATTGTGTGACAAATTTGTTTTTGCCCCTTTATGCCAAAACGTGAATTTTGAGGCAGAAACACAGCATACCAGGGAACATGACTGGCAACATCTTAATAAGCCCTGCTATTGATCTGTCATAGATTAATGATACGGCGTCTAAAAAGGTTCGCTGTTTGAATTACTTTACAGCCAAAACTCGCAAGGAATTCGTCAGAATTTCCTAGTAGCCTTGATCTGTCTCAGTTTGAAAAACTTGAGAAAATAAACTGGATAATGCACCAATCATCTTGACCGAGACTTTATATCGGATTTCGGATATTTTTTTATAAATTAATCTTTCGTCCTTAAAAGTCAGAAAAAAGGTGACGGCCCATCATTCTTTAATGGTGACCAAATTTAAATGGTGATGAGTTAGAGCCATCACCTTTGAATAGTGACGGCCATCACCCCTTATGAATCTCATCGCCCTTTAAAGGTAATGACATAAAATTACAATCATTTCTCATCTCTCTTTAGAGGAGACTCATCATTTTTGAAGGTTATCATAAAAAATGTAAGGGTGATGGCTCTAACTCATCACCTTTTCGGGGTGATAGTCATCACTTTTTCTCTGGCTGTGTTATAATAGTATATGTGTGTGGACTTTTTTTCAGTTACTGGATTTCCTCTCGGATACTCAATCATCCTCGTAACCATAGCAGCCGTATTCTATACAACAATTGTAAGTAATGCGTAAATAGTGTAGGTCAACAGAATACTGCTTTTATATATATTGAAAATACTTACGGCAGTTCAATCCTAGAAGAATCTCCCAAACGTAAGTCTTCTTATGCCTAGGCTAGTTTATCCTTGCTCCTGATTCATTCACCAACCCGGACTCAGTTGCGTATAATAGTAGCGAATCAAACCGTTGCTCCTTGGAAACCCCACCAGAAGCTTTAATTGAATTCAAGGAATACCGTATATCATTGTAAACCTAATCAACCAATAAGGTGTCGAACGATGCTTTCCTCTCGAAATCCGGATTAGCGTCACTGACGAGAGTTTCAGTACAATCAGAACCAATGCGTGATTCCTTACTCATTCACTCCTACAGATTCACTGGTAACATACTGGTGCATAAGTGGCATTGGATAATATGATCTTGGGTGAATAGACACAACGAGGGGGGAAACTGGGATATTTGATAGCGGAAAACAAGAACGAATACTGTGTGAAAATACTTTGGCATTGGAATATATGAGCTTAGGAAACTTGGCACAATGGGGTAAACTACTGGGATATTTCATTGAGGAAAATAAGGGGAACTACTAGGTGAAGGAGTATAGACGATTAAGGGAAATAGAGGAAAGACTGGCTAACTCGATCAATGTTGGATGATATGGATACAGATATATCACGGGGGACAGATATTTATTAGCAGTGGCTATGCTTCATTGGTACGGGGAGCATATGAAGAGGGATGTGGGGGAGGGTGATGCACGGCATATTCTGCATTACCAGAGCCCATTTTACCACAATGGCGTGTCAAATGAAACCAAACCAACACAAATGTAACCACTTGTTAGCCCTACACTGTCGATGTTTGGGTCACGTGGGCCATTCTGTTCCAAGTAATATTTTCGGAAATGAGATGCGTTTTGGAGTATTGATTGTAAACACCAATCAAAGTACTTAAAGTACTGATGTCGGGTTTACTTGCATCAGAGGGGTTTATTAGTCCCATATTTGTGATCATTTAAGGGAGGAAAGGTGGTGTTCGCTTTACATAAGGAATCTTCCTCAAGCTGTTCGGTTTGTAGGGCCAAACTTTCACTTTTATCAAAATGATATGAAATGGACCATTTTGTACAGCCTATACATGCTGAATTACAAGACACGAAATAATGAAGGGCTGCATATGCACGAAAACGGATTTATGGCGCACCATAGGTTCATTGGCTTATTTTCGTATTTTTATGCACTTTTCGGTGCAGATTTTCTTTTTGTTACAAAAATAGGACACCTTTATCCAAAACCAATTTGAGCAACAAATAATTCTGAAATATTCAGTCTAAATAAGCTGTGTCTATCAAAAATGCATTGAAGATGATTCCCTATATCTAAAGCTAACACCACCTTTGTGATCTTACAACAAAAGTTCCACGGATCGGTTGTCGATGGACCATGAAGAATGGCGTGACCGCAATATAGAAGGTTTTGTGGATACATCTCTATATAGGATGTGTATGCACATTTTTATCTAGAGCATAAAACTTCGACTTTTGTAAAATGTGGATACGCATCCTATATAAGAGATGTATTCACATTGTATCCACATTTATATAATTTCCATACTTCTGTGAGAAAATGAATCTACTAAAAGTACATCCAGACAAGAAAATCTTCAGACGTCGCAATCTCCGACAAGTTCAGAAAATTCGCTATTCTCCTACTCCACGATCATTTTTCTAACAACTCTTGACTATAAAACAAGATACTGTCATACTCCTAGTGTTATTTTAAATGCTAAATAATCACGGTTTTACAGAAATGCCTTTAAATTCATATGGATTGGAAAGAAAAACTATAAATCTAGAAAACGAGCCGATCTTATTTAGTTTCATTGAATTCGTATGTCGTGTAAAAAGTTTACTGATTGGTTGAATAACGTGTGGGCGGAGCCAATATGTACTGTTCAGCCAATCAAATTCACGATTACTTGTACT